>JAGDQP010003795.1:31859-90625 GCA_022664845.1 Lepisma saccharinum | reverse complement strand
TGTCGACAAAGTGGCTTGTCGACGAAACGTACCTGTCGACGAAGTGAACTGTCGACGAAGTGAACTGTCGACGAAGTGGTGTCGACAAAGTAATCTGTCGACAAAATGATTGTCGACAAAACGAACCGAACCCGTTGCAACTTCATTTAGAACTAGTTAATTATTTAGAAGTTATTTTTGTATATCTCCTAGATATTTATCAGTTTCTTTTTAAATCACTTCTCGAAAATGAAATGATTTCGTGCCCATCCTTACTTAAAATAATTTTCTAGTCTTTGCGTTCTGTAAAAAGGATAAATTTAAGGACTCAGTTCCGCAGAACTGGGAAATTTTAATAGGCAGCTTGGGATTACTGGTGCGAACCGACTGAATGACATCACCTTAGGTACCATAAGTCGATATGTGTGAGGATATTATAAAGCGAGAATGACTCAACGTCCGAAGAACGAGAGTGGAAAACCAATATTGGTCAACCTTTAAGAGTCATGATGTAATGGGTCTTACTACTATTTTTATAGGAATAATATAGTTTGCTTTCGTCTTGCTTTTATAAGCTTCTGTATATTTTCAAAAGTTATATTGATTTTACTACCTTTTGCTGCCTTGTATAGGAACGTAAATTCTGAACAAAATCTAAAGAATTTAATATAAAACAATTTTTAACCATAAACATTGTTTATAAAAAGGAAGAAAGAAAAGATAAAACGAGATTTTAGTTTTGTTATTGTAAGCGAAGAATGGAAGGTTAGAAGAAAAATAATTCTACATATTACTAGTTATTTTATGTAATTTCAGAGGGAAATATTATTAATAAAATCTAAAAATGAAAATGTTGTATTCATTATTACTTGATAATATTGATTATCTTAATTATGAATTTGTGTGCAAGAAAGATTGCACTGTCTGGATATCTCTAAATCGTCAACAACAATTGTTGTTATATATAGGTTACGTTGTGAATCGTACCTACATAAATAATTATAATGGAGAACAGAGGTAGATTTCAATGTTGGTAATATACAAATATTAACAAGCACTTACCTATAATAAAGAGGCGTTCCTTTAGCCACCAAATATTTAACGCCATGTATTGAGGTATTTTCAAGATATACTTTGAGCAGACTATTGTCTGTTATTTGTGTTTGTGTTTCGTCCAGTTGAAATTTCTTTGATTTTATCATCTCTGGAGAATCCTTTTGCTGTACTACCTCTCCAGCAGTGCTGATACAACTTAGTACAGATTTTATGGGTGCTGTCAGTATTGATGTGAACTTCATTATTCTGCAATAAATAAATAATTCGTTTTCATTGTTTGACATTTCAGCTGAATCAGAGGAACAATTAATTACATGTGATGCTCTAGTTTCTTACAAAGAATTAGAAGAAACATATGGAAAACTGTATTGCCGAATTCGATATTCAAAAGCAGCAGCAACTGTAATTACGTTGAGACATTTGAAGGTCAAATTTGTGGACTGCTCGCCCTTCTCTCTCTCTCTCTCTCTCTCTCTCTCTCTCTCTCACACACACACACACACACACACATACACTCTTTCTATCTTTCTCTGGTTCTTCTTACGTATGTTTATGTGTGTGTTGAGAAATGTGCTACTTGTTTCAAATTTAATGTTCATCCACACAACTTTAATTGCTCTCTGCAATATTCATATTTACGTCAGTCCCCAGCTTCAGAATTGATTATGGGATTGCTTCTATTGTTTGACAAATTAAGCACATCTTTATGACAATTAATTATTGAAGGCATATTTTCCATTGAAGGTAGACAACCCTAAGTCTAGCTATCAAAATAATGTGGCCTCGATAGAGCACGAAATCCTAACGCTTGGCGGTCCCTAAACTAGCTATGTCATAGTCCATTACTCACTGATTTATTTAAATTAATTCATTATGATATATAATACACATAATATATATATATATCCTATCATGTTACAGTCGAGCACGAAATTTCTATTCAGAGACCATTTTTCTCCCACAGTGCAATTTTGAAAAGCAAATAAACTTGCAAAGTTTATATATTTTTGTTGTAAATATATTTCCAAAGGGAACCCGTTCGGGCTGCCATCATATTGGATTTCAGAATAGACTTTTTATAACATCAACAAGCTCAGGGTTTTTCAAAACCAACAGATACTTGCATAAAAGAAGGTTCAAAACGAATTGGTGTTGGGTAAGCCATCATAGCGAATTTCGTAACTTAAAACTTTTAATTTCGCACTCGAATTCTGTATTGTTCAAGAACTCCCATAAGAAATTAAGCTAAAATTGGACAATATTTCGTAATAAATTAGCTTAGCTTTGAGCTCCGGCGAATTTGGATTTAAGAATTCGAAATCTTGACTTCAAGATTGAATTCAACATCCTTCATCCTTCGAAAGCCCCAAATATGAAATTTCATAACAATTGGAAAATTGGTTTAAAATATAAGTACTTTTGGTTAGTCGTTATTGTGTATTCCTGAATTCGATCCGTCACCGTATATTTCGAAACTGAATAATTTTTATTGAACTCAGTGCCATTTAGAATCCCCAGATGTAAAATTAACGAGAAATTGTATATTTTCTTCAAGTTGTTTTGAACTAACTCCATATTGGGTCCTGGAATTCAAAATTCAAAATTTTCTACTTGAGACTTTAACTCAGAGCTCTTTCAAAGCCCGAGGATATGACCAATTTAACCCGTATTAAACTCAAAATATCTCTTCATCTCCATTATGTTAAAGACCTATTTTTCGAGTAAGACAATTCTTATTAACAATCCTAAATGAGCTGCTGAGTTTCTAAGAACGGGACGTACAGCGTTTGGTACAGTGGGCTCCGAACCACTCCGCTCGATAGACTGCGGGAATTAACTCCGTGACCACAGAAAACGAGCGCGCTAACTTCTCTGCTATCTGATTTTCGATTATTGACGATTGTTCTGAGGGGACAAGGACAGAAAACACACTAGTACAAAGTATTTGCTCATAGAAAATAGATTTGTATTGCAAATTAGTTGTTGTCCTATTGTACTATCTTACCTCAAATCAGAATAATGTTTTGTATAATTAGTTTGACGAACAGTCTATTGCATTATTCACTATAACATAAAAAAATCACCATCCGCATCTTGAATCCATAAGTATGACAACTACATCATGTTTAAATTTGAGAATCAAATCACTCGCGTTTTTACGCCAACAGAAGATATTGTCAAATTAGGTCTCGACATAAGGCAACAATGCAGATAAGTATACTTACTGTTTGTTTAGGTTTCAATTTATCTTTCTATAAATTTCAAACTCAAGACACTATTAACCCAACTCAGGGCAAGTTCGTTTTATAACGGAATCGGACAACCACTGTGTAACAGGCACTCCTGAGTTGTGATAATTATGACCATTTTGATATGAACTTAGGATTTTTTATTGTGATCTGTATTAGTACTTGATGTTTTTGCACTTTCTTAGCCCTTTCTTAAAATTGGACTTTATTAAATGCGGTAGTTTGGAGCTATTTGGAACAAAGGGATATATTGACCAGAAGGGGAAAAAACAACCTATCTCGTCCGAATATTCTCCTAATCGCCACTTTATTACTCTGTAGATAGGCAAATTGATATAGAATCTTCTTTGAAACAGTTATGGGGTACCAATTTAGGGGAAAATATATTGATGTTCCTTTTTCTTGGTCAATACATGATCAGCCAATAGATAATGTATTATAATACTTGTAACTTTTGATCTGCATTGTGATAGATATAAGGTGAGCAACAATAACACAATTTCTTACCTCACTGCTGTCTATACTGCAATATTACTACAGTTTATAAGACCGGCCCAGCTGCAACCGTAGTTCAATCGTAGAGGTTTGTACCGCTGACCGGGAAATTGGGGGTCAATTCCAGTGTAGGTCAACCTGATGCCTCATTTTTTCACAAAGTAACTTTTCTTGTTACTACTTATGAATAAATGCACCTTTTAGAATATTTCTTCATTTTCATCATTTCACACAAACTTCATGGATATTCATTGTGAGGCAAGTGTAAGCGAAGGAACGTGGGTTAGTTATAAAGTTAGACGTTTTATTGTTATCAGCCATGGAAAATTACTCACTCGCTGTGCTCACGTTAGCTCCAGAATTATTTATTCTCCCAAGACAGACGTCATATGTCTACTAGCAATAGACAGATTCGGATCCAAAAGGATCCGGATATACGAAACCCGGATACGGATACGGAAATCCGAAAGTCAGATTTTCGAATACCCTGTCCAATGGACTCCTGCGATTTCGGTAGCACATTCAAAGGCCCAGTATTTGGACTTCGTTATTATAATACATCTGAAACTGCGATGCCGGGATGGTAAATTATGAAAGGCCCTGGCCAATACCTTCTTCATCCTCTGCCTACCTCTTTCCGGCCTGAGCCGAAAATGACAAGAGGCCATAAATAAAGAAAGTATATTTCAAAGTATCTGAAACTCGAAAATGTATTTGACAGAGATACTTGTGTATTTGATTGATATTGTTTCCTTGTCCAAAGTTAGTTGATAGGGGAGGGTAGGGTTACAAGAGACAACAATGTGCTGTCAAATATTTGTTTTCCTTTTGTCACTCCAATATAATTATATGTATTAGGGACTGAATATTATATGACTGGTTTCAAAATCACTAGTCTTGCAATCCATGTACTACTCAGCAATTACTTCTCTCTTTCTGTAAACTTCTCTCCCCTCTCAACACTCGAAAATGAAGAGTTAAAAAAACGAGAAAGATCGTTTGGTAGCCGAAATAATCACCCAAAATAAGAATTACGAAAGACTGCAATGATGTGTCCATGCTCCAGATATCCGGATATAGGAAACCCTGATTCGGATCGGGATCGCGATATTTGTGGATCCGGATACCCGATATCGAGATCCTTTTGGCCATCCCCACTATCCACTGTCGCTAACCGAATTACGCTTGCTACTTACGTGCTTTTCTATACAGTGTCCAATGAAATACTGCATGTAAGTTTCCGTAAGTCATATTACATTTTGTATATCACAACATATATTATATCCCGTTCTTATGGTTATATCGTAATGAAAATTACAGGAAATACAGCTTTAGAGTAAAGAAACAAAATAAAAAGTTCTCAGGTTACACAATAAAACTGTAAAAATTTACATTCAAATTATAAGCTATATTGTCTATCGGACACTGGTTACCCGGATAAGGGTTAAAATATAAGAATCGCAGGCTCTCGTCTCTGTTTTGCCTAAAGTTACCATTTTATACATTGACGCTTCTTCCGGAGAACACCTGGATTGGTCTAAAATCCATTAGCAAACAGTAAAGTCGGAGAAACGTATTCTTTGTATAGTTACCTAATAAAATATTTTACATAAAAAAGAAATAAGGAGTCTTTGTTGCATTGAGACTCCAATATTGTAACATTTATATTGGCATACCACAACTTGAATTATTCTCAAACTTATTTAACTCCTCCCATTTACGTGCTTCTATTTCAGTTACTGTCGTGAACGATTGCCTGATATGATATTTTTACTGCTAGAAAACACAGACGAAGAAAAAGGGGTAAGAGTTTCTCGTAACATGAAATAAATAAGAAAAATGAAAACATTGCCCGGGTAAACAAATGATTGTTAAATCAATATAAAACTATATAATTACCAAATAAATATTTACTTAGTGTTTTGGGAATATAAATAAATAGGTCAACGTGAATAATTTTGATGTGGTGATTCCAAACATCTTAACAGTTTTCTCAGTCACGTTAGGTTTCTAGACAATCGTTCGAGAAAATTACGCTGGAATGAAAACCTATTTATTCATGGACATCACAACATCGGAGAGAAAGTAACGCGTACGGACACGGCACACGTCGGGACAATTCAAGTAGAATCAATAGAACTTGTCTAGAAATACGGGTATAACCTGAGTTAAAGTTTGTCTTTCCAATTTCAATTCGTCGTAATAAGTGTACCTTCTAGCGTAGTAACTTCATAAAACTGTATAGTTACACCTCTACGAACAACAGACAATCGCATCAAACCCATCAGTGTTGTCAAACCCAACATTCCACATAACTACACCGTCCCTTTCCTTTTCTTCTTTTACCCCAACCATATCTTCAATTGCATCTTTCAGTAAACAATTTCTGCGTTGCCAACATCCTAACCACTTTAATATTTTTTTTCTTTATTTTACTCTCATCTATTCTATTCATTTTCGTATTTTTCATTTATTTTGTTCTACTATTTTTCTTTCAATTCTCCTCCATGTGTAAATAGCAAGTACTTGCAATGCTAGTTCTTTACTTCTTCATAGAGTTCGCGTTCATTCACCATGTAACTCAATATTCCATACAAAATGTTTATTTTATCTTTTTATTCAATTCTGCATTCATCGTTACAATGCCACTTTTTCTACATGAATTATATCTGAAACTCGTTATCATTAATTTTGTTGTTTGTTTCCTATCTTACTTCTCCATTTAAACTCTCCATCAACTGAATCTTTGTTAATCCCCCCCCCCCACTAGTCAACTATTTTTCTATATTAAATTCCATTACTTCCTTATTTTCTTAATATATAGTTAAAGTTGTATATAGCTTGGGAGTTACTGGCATTTGAGAACACAGAAAGAATAGACAGGAATGTATGATTTCTTCTTACAATTGCACAACACTTGTATCCTGATTTTGAATTATAGTTTCGATGTTAATATGTATCAGGTTAATCTTGACCATTCAAAATGTCGATTCACTGTGAGAAACAACTTCTCAGAACTTTCGAAACATTTTCCAGAGTAATTGTTCAGCCGAACAACAACTCTTAATATTACCATCTCAGTACTTTGTATACTGTAAAGATTAGGTTCTACCATTTTAATACGGTTCCAACATAGCACTCGGTCACAAATTGCTATAATTACCGGTTACTATTAGTAAAATAAACACATTTTCTATAATAGTAAAGTATCTGCTAATCTGTTTGGTTGTAAAAATGTTATTCATAAATATATTTGGTGATAGATATACTTCTAACGTTATTATTTCATGCCCAAATAAGTATTGAATTGAAATGACTTACCCTTTTAATGAAAACATATTCTATCCACTTACACCAAGGAGTCGAGGCAAATTTCCCTACGATTTCCTTCGGCTTACTCAAAATAATGCCATGCATGTCCGATGCATCTTACCAAATGAAATCCAATGTTCAACTACTTTTTTAAAAAAAATAAATGGAAAGTAGAACTCAATGCTTGTTCGTGACTCCAATAATGTCGATCAGATTTACTGTTCCTTGGAGACACATTTTGTGAATGCAGCCGATTAATAGCACATTATTTATCGATACAGACGGAATCAATATTATGTTATGCTTCTAAAGTGCCAAATATAACACAAGATCATACGTTTTAAAAGTTCTCAGCATTATAAATCGCTTTTATCTTGTAAAACATTCCTTTTATTACTTAAAATGATCCATAAAATGAAAAGTACGTTTTAAAATCTGGATTTCACATTGTTTTTAATTTTGATAAGAAAATTATATTTTTTAGGTTTATGAACTAAAAAAAATATATAGACATTATCGGAAAATTACAAATAAAATTTAGCCTCGATACTTCACTCAATGCTTCGTGGGACCTACTGGATGTAGCTCACATACAAATCAAATCAACTAACCTTGAAAAAAGTTTAACTTTTTTATCAGTTGTAAATTGCCACCAATTTCAATTTTTAGTTCTTGATAAAGAGTTTGATTTGACTTCGGCTTCCCTGTCAAATATTTGCTTTTATCTTAACATAATACATTTTTAATATTGCAGAGAAATGGTGTCCTCTTCTGAAAATTGCTCTCTCCGTTTATCAAGCTTCTGTTCAAATCTTATTACAAGAAACAATTTAAACATTCAATTTTGTTGAATGAGAACAAGAAGACAGTTTTGTAATACGAAGCGTAATCTGGTTGTAATTGTAGTATGTATCTATTTTTATTATCGTGATGAGTATTAAGGGCCTTTGTTGGCATAATTCTCCGCTGATGTATTTGGCGACTGAACGAGTGAATATCAATGATCAAGTAAAAGCGTGAAACTGAAGTTATTCCTGTCTATGTTCGAAGATAAAATATTATTTTCACATGCAATTATATCTTCATAATGAGGATTTTTTTTTCAATTTTGGGAACGAATGACTTCGAGTAATAGTAGACGGACTACACTGAATGTTTTAGCATGACTAAGATGCCATGCTGCTCTCCATTTCCATGGTAACAAAATTCATAAATTTGATACGTATTCAAACCACTAGGAAACAGTTAAACAAATTTGATTCAAACTGCAAGATGATAGAAACTTTTAGACATATTTGAATAATAAATTAATAAACGTTTCCATGGAAACAAGGCTCAATTATTAAATATGTATTCAAGTATTATGGTGGAACGGGATGTTTCATATTTACTATCATTTCCATGGTAAAGCGATCCAAATATGAATCATATAATATGAAGGGTTTAGTTTCAAAACGTCCCTTGTCCAAGAGCCATAAATGTTGGAAAATCAAGAAAAACACTTGTAATACACTTATTATTTTTCAAAGTTAGGGGAAATTTACAAGCATGAATTTCTTAGAAATAGTGGTAAAAGTTTTAGTTTACCAAGATTTTCCATTTAAAAAAAAGAACTGGGAAATATAAAATACATTCAATTTTTACTGATTATTACGCTTTCTATACATTAATTATTTTGATAACTACATGATTTTACAGGCATTCCGGATTCATTAACCCTTGATAATATGTTAGAAAATAATGAAATGAACTAAATCACACCAATATATCAATTTTATATTTTTGTGGACAAGGGACGTTTTGAAAAAAAAACTACGCTTGGCTTCAAAAGGGTTCAAACCAATTTGATCCAAAATTAGTGCGATGCCAGAAAGTGTTTTTGCTAAGATTCTCTCTGTATTAGATTGCTAAACTAACTATAGCTTCGGTGGTAACGAAAACACATATTCAAGAATCAAAGGAATAACGATTGAAGTAATTCCAATTCAAATTAGTATGATTATAGAACAGAAAATCCTAAATGTTTATTGCCGTGTTGTTCACTCTTCCTATTGTATCCAGACTTATATATTTAGTACAGATTTGCCCATTGCTTGAGATCGATTAAACTGATTGAATCGAATGAGGATATTCAGTAGACAACATTATTCTCAAGGTCTTTAATGTCATAATATTATATTCCATGGTAACAAGGTTCAAAAACCGTCCTTGCTAATCACATGTGAACAAATTAATTGAGTTCAGCGAAACTTCACGTATTGATAGAAAGGACTACGCTGGATGTTATAGCAACATACAAATATTTTCCGTTTCCATGGTTAAATTTGATCCAGAATTTAAGAAAGGTTAGGTCAAATTCCATTAAAATAGAACACAATTAAAGACCTGAATTGAAAAACATCCCAAGTCCACCGGAGTATATTTTTCAGGAGGAACGAAAAACTGTCCAAGGTCTTCGTATGGTATCCTGTTCAGCGGAAATTATTTTCTATTAAAGAAGAGTTTCTTTGATGGGATTAGGATGTAATATTTATGCATGTGGATAACCCTTGGAACATAGATACCGACGAACAGAAAAATGGAAATACGATAAAAGTGGTCTTGGGATGTTTTTCAATTCAGGTCTTTTAATTGGTTGGCAGCGCTCTAACAATTTTAGACATGTTAAAGAAATAGTGATGTTAGTCATAATCGTTGTTATAGACAAAGAAATAGAAGTATTACCACAACAACAACTACTACTACTACTACTACTAATACTAATACTACTACTACTAATAATAGTTGAAGCAGAATTAAGTAGATTTTATTGTAGCATTAGAGGAAAACTACTACAAGTAGAAGTTATGGTAACTAGTAATAATAGTAGTAGTAATAGCAGCAGCAGTAGAGGCAGTGTTGGTAACATTAATAATACATGTAGTGGAAGTAGTAGCAGAAGTAGTGTTAAAGAGTTTAGTAATAATGGAGTTGATGGTAGTATCAGAGGAAATTGTAGTAGTGTTGTTGTTGTCTTTGGAGTACTGGAATTAGCAGGAGTACTAATCGCATGAAAACTGATTTCCATTAGCTTCCATCGCCTCTCACTCAGCTTCACCAGGCGGATGATCGAATGGTACCTTAAGTAAGTCCTCGGCCTTTACTTTCCCCCATATTCTACCCTACCCTATCCCAGCTTGACCCAAATATTCCAGAAGGCTATAAATTAATTCAATTTCAATCTCCTCTCCTCGGGCTGTGACAATAATTAATAGTACCGTAGTTTTAAAAAATAGAAAGATAGAAGTGATCAGTATAGAAGAACATTTAACCAGCGCACTGAGTTGCTCTATAAACCTGAGGATCCCGTAGGCAATAAGCTTCCTATTGCTCGTTATCAGTTTGAAATCAAGTGAGAGGCTTAACGGTACAACGGACTGACTTTGAATCGTAATCTTCTATCATGGGTTCTTCAATTATTTTCTGCTGCGTTCTGTCACAGTACTGTTTTGTATTACTACAAACGTTTGAGAGTTCCAGGTCGATGATATGATCGCAATGACAAGGCCTTAGCAGTCCATATACTTAGTCAAGCAACACAGTGCGGGTATTTTGTATATATATAATTACAGAAAATTAACAAATTAAAAAGAGCTCATTTAAGTGTTTGGTATTGGCTCTTGTGGAACAAATGTTAAAAGCGTACGTGAAATGTAGAAAGTGTACTTTGTTCTGTGAAATATTTTTGTTGCATTTAGTATTTTCTGCTGAATACCAAGCTTTCAATAATCTTCCAATTTTTTTTCAGACCCTTGTTCTATCTTGTTGTGAAAATATCTCGTTTCTTTTAATTTCCGCAGCTTTCACCACTGACATTTAGGAAGGAAAAAAATTAAAGACATACTTTTTTTAAGCTGACAACAAAACATAGTTGCACGTCTTGCAATTAAGATCAAAAACACTGACCTGCTGAACAAGACTATATTATTCGTAAAAAATAAATTACACGTAACGTTTCGACCTTCTAGCAAAGATCCTCATCAGACATACACTGACTCATCAGGCAAGTCAGTGTATGTCTGATGAGGATCTTTGCTAGAAGGTCGAAACGTTAAGTGTAATTTATTTTTTACGAATAATATAGTCTTGTTCAGCAGGTCAGTGTTTTTTTTACTTTTTTAAACTATTGTTCTAAAAAGTAAAAAGAATAATAAATTTGTTTATGCATGAATAGAAAGATAAAGCATGGAAAGCGTTCTCATATACAGTCACTTCATAAACTCTTGAATTGGCGCGCTCCATGATTTTCTTTTTAGTCATGCATAAACAACACAGTACGAATGTTTTAAGAAAAGTGTGTCTTTAAAAAGTTGTTTTATTATTATTATTTTCAATTATTTCGGTGTTCGTGTGACCCAAATTCTAAAGTGTTCTGCAGCCAGTCAAACGATATAAGATTGCAGGCTAGTGTTTATTTTAGGATAAAGAAGTCCATATTAAAATGAAAAATTATAAAATGTTTTTAAAATTATACAGCTATACAGAAATATATGAAAGTAACAATGGACTATTGAATTGTCACCTGATTTACGTCGCTGTGCAAAATGTCATCATTTTATGAGATAGGGAAATGAGTTAAATTAACGTTACAAGATTTGAGGACACCACAAACCATTGTAAACTAAAGAAAAGAATGTAAAAATAATTCATTTTTTAACCGCTAAAAATACGTCTGTTCATTTAATTAACTTTCTTCTTTGTTAAGTTGTGTCGATTTTTAACACAATGCCGGTGCCAAAGTATATCCACCTAATTTTGGAGCTCGTTGTCAAAAGTGTAATTAGGTGCTGACATACTCGTATAAACTTCGAAAGCCATAACTTACACATTATTCATTAAGTGTGAGAAGGGTAAACAATCAACACCTCTGTTGGGTCTTCTCTACCGACTCATGCAAGTACATAATCTATGTTTTTATATTTCTCTTCCAGTAGTTCTCCAAAGAAGTACTTGAGCACTGCTCCTTCGTTTGTCCGATGATGAGTCCGACGCTTATCTCCAGATTAAATTCACTTCCAAACTTCGCATTTTAGTACATTTCACTGTAAGTGCGACGCGTAACATATAACAAACAAGATCTTCCACAAACCGAGTATCCAGTTACCGGAAATCCAAAGAGAAGCTGCCGATCTGAAATTCCACTACAAATTATTACATGATAGTTTCAGGATAGAATCCATCTTATCTGAGCTTTTGTTGTATCCCCATTCGTGACACCCGAGTTAATAATCGATTCCACATACACCGTCTCAGGTTATTCATTATCCAACGTTCACTCTTTCGTATGTTGTCCAAACTATGCAATGAAGTACCAATGACATTGATCTCTTCAGTAGGAGTCCTGTGTTTAACTGACAAAAAGAACTGTGAGTTAGATTATATTGAAACCTATCCTGAAATTTCACTCAAAGGATCTACGTTTTGCAGGAAGGTCGTATACAAAAGAACTATCTGCTATTTTGAACTGCAAAGTCACGAGATAAAGGATGCAATGTTGAGTGCGGGTATTCAAAAGCGCTCCACAGCCTTTTAGCGAGAAGTAGAGTGGTGTAATGTTACAGTGTGGGGAGATATGTTACAATACCTTTCTGTTTTATTCTGGAACGAAAGTAAAACAGTCGTAGCGTCTCTTTCCATGCTTCGGTACTCCTCGCTGAATGGATATCCAACTTCTATTGGATATCTGCTTCGTCATGCAAGATTACAACCTGGATCTGTGAGTCTTGGAGTTGAAAACAACATCTAGTTTTTCTGTATAGATCCTTTCTAGAGGACGTAAGTTTTCCCAGTAAAATTTCGAAGTAGGCTTCAATAGAAGCCCTTTTTAGCTAAATGGTTCCGCACAATTATCTGAGATTATGCTTAACTTTTAGTAATTATTTGTTTTGTTTTGCTTCTGTAAAGTTTTCTCTAATTTTATAATATTAACTAGTATAATAAATAATAACTAATTTAATAAAATAATTTGAAAATAGCTCTTACCGACAAATGAATGCTATCCAAAGCAAGCTACTTCTTCCCCATCCTTTCTTCTCGCATCTAACGGAAGAGGAAGATAAAAGCGATTGATATTAATGGAACGAACACTAAATAGTAAACCAAATAAAGCAATTACTCTTTTGTCATCTACGTTATCCTTTGCTTGCTCTGATCATAGAAACTGATATGGGAAGGTTCACAACCAGAATCATGAAAAGGAGGTCTATGAAATGTGGTGCTTTGAGGTTGAAGGATGAGAATGGGAGGAGTTTGTCCATTTTATCTCTATGACTTTCGAAGCTGTTGTTATGAAATTATCCTTAAAATTTACTCTAAGGACTTCTGGGTGCAATAAAAGAATAGTTAAGAATATTACCTATGTTTACTTACACAGTATATATTGTTTGGTTATGAAACAAGAAAAGTCTAAACTTCGTGGGAAGTAATAACGTAATGACAACAATACAAAGATATGATCAATACATTTAATATTCCTGCTGTACTCACGCAAACACGAAGTCATCATTTCCACAGAATCAAATAGAGAAGAAATTGAACAAATTGAGTTTTTGTTCAGTAAATCATACACATTAAGTAAAAGAAGTTACTTTCACACTACGTAAACTAGTTTCAACAATAAATTACTTCCAATTTTATTTATAGCCTTTAGGCATCTCAGCCTCAGGTCAAGATAGGGTCGGGAGAGGATATTGGAAAGTTGTGAGAGAAGCCAGGGCCTAGTTTCGTTGGCACCATTCTGGAATTTACCTGGTGTGACAGAAGAAAATTCTTGTGAAAATTCTGTCAGGATGGGTGACCTCTAGGATCGTTCCCAGGTCCTTCGGATTGCTTTTCCACAATGAGTTTGTAATAGCATAAACTGGAGAATAAATAAATATTTTCAAAAAGTTAAAAGGATAACAAAAGGAGACTTTAAATGTCGAATCAATTTTATCGCTTTATTCAAAAGTCGAACTTTTGGTAGTATGACATAGTTGTCCTCTTACATATGATATTGTGTTATCTTCTCAAAGGTGTAACATGCTGCAGTTTAGGAAGGCGTAGGATGTTCATCTCGCGCAAAATAAGTTTCATATAAATGACCAGTGTAGTATTTAACGGAGGATGCGGGAAAATCTCATCACCGTTTCTACAGCTTTGTATACCCTGGCTCTAGCTGAAAAACATTATCCCCGGGAGAGTCATATTTGATGGGAATTTCCTGTTTATTTTGTATCAATTTATTATTAATTGTCCGCTGCTGGTGAGTGATAACGCTCGCTGCTCTGTAATCAAAGGTTCGATTTTCATTGGGAACACAAGTAGTTCGAAGCCAACGTTAAACTGTAAGTCCTGTCCTTAGGACATCATCTTCACCCGATGGAAGACAATCAACCGACTTCAGAACATCCCTTGGAACAGAAAAACCATTGCGATCATCGTGATCACTGCTTCCACACACGCAATACTTCATTAAATCCTGTTTGGATTGAATACTATTTTATTTGTTTCATTTTCATGAAAGTGATATACTATTTTTTTTTTCTAGATATGCATGAAGTAGTATAGATGAGATGAGAGAGTGAGATGAAAAAGTACACATAAGATGCTGCATATAGGAATTTGAACACGCATACAATGGAAATTAAAATCGATATGTACCTGTCAGTCCGTCAGTCAGAGATAGAGAAATAAATAAAATAAAGAGAGAGAGAGAGAGAGAGAGAGAGATAGAACGGATTAAAATATGGAATGGAAACGAAGTGAAAATTACGAAGGACCTAAAATTACAAAGTACGGGTTCCCAGAAATCCAATAGTAAGCTAGAAGTTACCGATATTCGGATATTATATTTTGAGAGGGTAATTCAAAGTGTAGACGGGTCGTTTCAGTCACTTACAAAATGGTGACCAAAGTTGGTGGTCGTTAAATACTTATCATTTTTACTCGAGCAGGAGAGTTCTGAGACACATGCTTTGCGTGCACATGGTTCCGTGATTGAGCATAGTAGTTCGAAATACATCATAAGAAACCAGTAGATACAGTTGGTCATAGCTTCCGTTCTAGGCTACTAATGTAAATCGAATATAAAAGGACAATCAATTATTAATATTTCTACTGAATTTAGAACAGAAAGAGTGCAAGTCCAAAACTATCAAAATGAAAGTGTGGAAATGCTCAAAAGCAAAATCGCTGTCTTCCTTGTGGGAGCAGCAAACCTCGCATGTGCCACATTTCAAACGTCAACAAAGCACGAGTAAATACATTTTAGGATGAAAACAAGTTTTGTCTAAAGTAATATAAAAATTACCGAATCGAAAGAAACCAAAAAATAAAAAGGAAATTGAATAGAGTAGTTTCTACCGGAATCTGAAAATTAAGGTATTCCATTCATGTTAAAGTGTCATTCCATTTACTGCAATTATAAACTTCTATTAATTAAAGCAGCTAATGAGGTAAAGATTACGATAATTAGGAGACAAAAATAACCACACACGCACAGAAAAAGAGCTCTCCCTTAGCTTTCGCCCACCATGACGTCAGACGGTAGAGAAAATGTTTAGTTTAGATAAATTTCTAACACAATTGAAAATAATTAAGCCATAGCTTGAATTTAATTTTAATTTTTTACGTAAATTTGGCTCATACCGGATGGATGATGATGGTAGAGTTTGGTGGAATAAAGAAAGTGGGAGGAAACGGGAGAACCCCTAGAACCCCCTCCCCACACACACAGCGTTTATTCACCACAATGCCTGGCACGGATAGAACCGACGACTCCAAGCACCAGAGGTGAGCACTCTACCATTGAGTCACCGCGGCCTACTAAGTGTTAGAGAAAGAAGCTACTTCAGTGGAGAAAAGCGCATAGGGACAGAGAAATTATTTAATTGATAGAAATACTAGGACATTAAATTGGAGAAATGCGATTAAGAGTGGTGAAAGTACTACAGCTTTAAGTAGGAAATTATGCTTTAGAGAAAAATGTTACAACAGTAAAGATAAATGTTTCAAACCTTGAAATAAGTATTAAATAATTTTAAAAAAAATCAGAAAATAAGAAAAGAATAATGCAGCAAAATAAAACTATGACACGGAATTAGAAAAGGATGCCACAGCGTTATTTAAGTTCTTACAGATATAGAGATGAAGGGTACAGTATTGGATGAAAAATTAAGAACATAAAAACAGTATAGCACAGCATTTCAAAACTAAAGGAACATTCGAAAGTAATGATACAACACCAAATAAATTTCGAGCATTAGAGAGGAATGTTAAATTACTAGAAAGATGAAAGAGTGCAACTATGTATTGAAAAAGAACTATACTATTGCATTAAATAAGAATCTATAGTGAAAATGTGTAGTATTAGATAAGCTTGCTGAATGTAATAATAGATTTCCAGAGAGTTAAAAAAAGTGCTAGAGCATTAAAGAAGAATGCTGAAAGATTATAAGTAAAGGATATAGGACAATGATTTCGTGATCCGTCAGTGGAACTTGCTGATATCCATAATCCAACTAGTCTGTTCCTTGAATTCAATACCGATTAATTAGTTATAGTTTCTGTTGCAATAACTATGGACATATTTAAATTATTTTCAATCTTGAAATCTGACTAATAATAATCTTCACAACGATACGGAAGAGTAAAATATTTATACAAGGCAATATGATAGATTATGACCCCTCCAGATTGTAATATATAATGACAGATTTTCTTTTACTGGGTAAAATTACTTACATACTAAAATCAAATAAGACTTTAATTAAACAATATCCCTATAGCATAGGGCTACTATGCAAATATTGAGGGCTACAAGCACAGTTTCAAATATCTATTGTGACAACATTACGAAAACTTTTCAAACCGTATGGTTTCCTTATGCTCATTCAGCCAACGTTTTCGAAATCCTCTTTAAATTATGCTAAATTTTAGAAATTCCTTTGAATCCTCGATTAAAGTAAATCACGTTACTCCGTTCATTATCAGTGTTATAAATTTAAAATTTGAAAATAAAAGTAATTTTAAAAACTACAACAATCGATCAAGGCAAATATGGTAGAAACTAAGAGTTATGTTTTCTTTTATTTCTATCAAATTTAATTGAAATCTGGCATGATGGTGTGGACACCCCTGAAAGATTTGGCATGGAATAAGCATAAAAACATTGTCTGTTGACAACAATTCTTCGTTTGCATTCAAAGCAATGGCTATAATTGTGTTTAAAACATAAAGGACGTATTTCTAGTGATGATTTTCAGTGTCACCTACAGAAATTAAATATTTGTGTGGATTAGAAAGAAAGAATGACTAGCTCACCGATGTGAGATTCAGAAAGTAATGTCAGATCTACATGTGCTTTCCTTGCAGCTACAAGCATTCACTATAATGTTATCAGGAAAACACATAGCGATATCCCTTAAATCACTGTTTGTGGCTCGAAAAAGCACCCTAAAGTTTAGTCGTACACTTCAACTTAGTTCAGTATTATTTTCTTGAGGGATCACTTAATATGTGCCGCATATTTGAGAACAAAAATTCCTGATTTTCTTCATTTAAGAAATACGGTTACATTTAAATAATAATAATAATAATAATCCTATACCGTAACTTTTTATAATTGTTAAAAAAAGACCTTTTATAAACGTTCTTGTACATAATATTACAATTACCTGATCTGCATTAACTTTTAGAACAGCAGGAGAAAGCCAATGCACAGTTAAGAATATTTGTAACGCGCGAATCCAACTTGACATTCTCATGCATTTCTTTTACATTCACGTCATGACACAACCTTCGTTTCTCAAGCATAAATCCCGCACGTGTTGCATAAGTATCGAAATGTACGCTATGGCTATTATATGTAAAACGTTTGCCTTGTTAGTCTAGATCTGTTAGTGTATCAGCAAAAGATCGTAAAGACATACTGTGTGCGATTCAATTCATTTATATATTAAGCTGCTCTGGAATATGTCCGGCACACGGTTAGTATATACGATTATCTCACTGCACATGTTATATTTCAATCCTCGTGCACGCAATATGCCCGATAGAGATTGCATATTTAACAAACATCTTCCATTAGCGGATAATGAGCAAAATGATTTGTTTAGCTTATGTTACATAGTCTAGATACTTCCTATAGCAGACAGCAGAGATGAGGATATTCAGCACGTTTAAAAGTGAGAAAGTATTGAGCTTTCTGTTTTAATTTTCAGTCATTTGAAATAACGAAATCATTGATAAAACCAGTACATAACTAAAATATAATATCGAATTAGATTAACTACTTTTATCCTCCAAACAACAAATCCGATAGACAAGTTGATCAAATGGTCCTAATAATAAATTATTACTAAGCTTCATTGAAATTTTATCTTTCAGAGCCATAAACGTCACCGGAAAAGTTTTCATGGGGGTGGGCTGTGTTTCCCCATGCTGCTGGCACTTGCCATTAAAATATTGCATACGTTCTTGGTGAAAGTCCGTTATATTATTATTATTTGAAAGGTGATATTGATAAATATAAATATGCATATTGTACATAAACTCCAACGCCAAAGAAGTTTACGTAAAACGAGTTTCTGCTATTTTAACAAAATGGGGAAACATTATTTCTTGATTACGAATAACAATTCAAGATCACAAGAAAACAACGTGGAGATAAAGAGGGTCATCTCTACGCTCTTTGAAGGATCCTTTTAACAAATTATCGTGCAAGAAAGAAATTTGCATAGTCCGTCTATTACAAACAAATCTTTGTTTGATGTTCAGGTATACGAAACACTTATTATGGACTTCTAAAACGTTCTCCTGTAAAATCGCGAAAGTGAACAAAGAGCGTTCTTCTCCTGTGGTCTTCAATTGCCAGTTTGAATTTTGAATTTTATTTATGGCTTTAGTTATCTAAGGCTCAGGCTGTGATAGGAAAGGGGAAAAAATTCGGGAAGATGTCGTCCAGGGCTTGTTAAACGTGCCGTCCCGACATTTGCCTGGTGTGACTGTGGAAAACCCCTGGAAAAACCTCAGTCAGGATGGTCGGCCGCTAGGATCGAACCCACGACCTCCCGCGTGCTACGCCAACGCTATACCACTGAGACACGACGGCTAGGTTCCAATTGCTAGTAAAGAGGCATCTACACA
Organism: Lepisma saccharinum; assembly: GCA_022664845.1. Lineage (NCBI taxonomy): Eukaryota > Metazoa > Arthropoda > Insecta > Zygentoma > Lepismatidae > Lepisma > Lepisma saccharinum. The sequence goes on along the minus strand of JAGDQP010003795.1, from coordinate 71,369 downwards.
AATAGTAAATTTCACAATTTTAGAACGCTTGCAATAACAATAAACTACAATTGTTCATCGGAATCGGTTAATTTGTTTTGAAAATGTTATTCAGTGGTATCTTATTCAGAACCATCTTTCCAAAGTGATTTTTAAATCTGTATTTCTTGACTGTCATAGTTAAAAATGTTTTCCTAGTTACAGCTATGAGTGATTATTATTATTTTCCATCAAAGTTTCTCGGTCGTAAAGAATAAATGTGTTTCTTCTATTTAGAATTATAAATCAAAATTATTTTTTATATATATATATTTGATTGGCTAGACATAGCCTTGAATGAGATAACATATTTCCTTCTGAAGGACGTAAATTTAGAGGCTGAGTCCAAAAGCATTGCAGTCTAAATATGTATGTATACACTATGGATAAGAAACAATGCAAATTAATGACTTCATCTCTGATGATTATTATAATATGTGTCGTGCAAAGAATATAATTGGTTAATCTAGTTTGGTGGGATATTTAAATATTGGTATTTAACATACAATATGTTCTTCGCAAAGTATGTGTTTACTGGAATAATTCTTCAGTGAAAATGAGATATACAGAGGTACAATATGTTATTATTACAGAAAACTTATTATAATCTGATATAGCACTGCACCGTTAATCTCTAATTGAACAGTAACTTAATGGTAGTTTTGATTAAGGTAGGAGTGACTTGAGATGTTCCCCAGAGCAGTCAAGTGATCTAATCGAAATAAATTTTTTACGTGTGGTCATGAACATCAGTTATGATACAAGTAGCATTTTAACATTCCCGATCTTTTTAACTAAATATTTAATAGCTGTTTCTCGAGAGAGTATTTAGGATCAGCTAGACCTCAGTAGTTGTCTGTTTTTTCTTTTTTTCTGAAACTCTCGGATCAGCACTTCTAATTCTTAATTGAAACACTCTTTGCCTTTACGCTTATTTTATCAATTTTGGTTTGGTCATTATATTCTTTAAATTAAGGCCAGAGACTGTTGTCATCTAAATTTGTCAAGGATCTTAAAGGTGTTGCTAAGATGTCCTAAAAACTTGAAGCTTTTTCATTTTGAACTTCCAAATCTGCAAGTAAGTTCTGCACATTGCGTTCATCCCAAGTTTTGAGCACGCCATTACTTTGTTTGTGCAACTACAAGCTTATCGGTCTGCAAGACTTTTATTTGTTTTCCTTGAGTTTGGACATTTTGAGCCAAGGCTTTAAGTTTTTCTAATTGTGCTTCTAATGTTCTCTTCGTTGCAGAGCTTCCAAAGCTCGTTTGCTGTTCTTCGTCCCAAAGAGCAATCTTCTTTTTCCTTTCTGCAATCTTGGCTTGTAAATACTTCTTTTTGGCTGGCAACGATTTCTCCATTTGCGCTAACTTCTTGCTCTCTTCTTCAAGCTTCATTTCCTCTGCTTTGCCATCATCTGAACTCATATGATTCAAATCGTTACCGATTTTGGTACTGATCTAATGAAATGAAAACTTCACACATTGTTTTTCCTTAGCAATATTGTCTTGGAAATAGTAACTGAGAAATATTGTTGTATTCCTCAGCAATATAAGCATGCAGAGAAACTTTTGTGTAAACATACATGCAATTTAGAAACCAGATCCAAAGTTTCGAGAGTATATTGATCCAAAATATGAATATAGCCAGTAGCGACGCAAAGGAGGGGCGAGCGGGGCTCCATCCCGGACCCCAAGTGTCGAGGGCAGCCGCTGCTCAACAGTTGGACGATATAGAAAAACTGGGACAAAAACTCAAAATTCAAATTTAAAATATAAGCTAGAGAACCATCTTATGTTGTAGTGAAATGTCCAATAGACATTAAACTATTTCGTTGGTGATTCTGAAACGCATAATCATTAGTGCATGTCCGCTCAAATTTGCCAATTTTTCAACATTTTCGGAACGCGGTTACATATATTTTCTGTCTGTAGCAGAAATTGAGGCAAATAATTTTAACAACTCGAATTGCTTGTGATTCTCATAAAAAGGAGTTTTATTTCAACCTGACAAATTTTTATTTCCCTGATTATCACATTTGGAGGTTTTTTTAATATACAGTTTTTGACGCCCCCGTTTTTGGCCTCCCAGCTTTGGCGCCTAAGGCAGGTTGTCTCACCCTCACTAAGATAATGATGGTAGGTTTTCTAGCTCGGCAACAGTGCAATCATATCTATAATGTAGTTCAGAGCTTTGTCCTAACATTTCTGTAATATATGTACAACCTATTCCAGTAAGGTTGACCGCATTGATTAGGCTGTTTTGAGCAGAAAATTCTCTGAGTCCAGCTTCGGGTATCTTCGGGAAAACTAAACCAAAGATGCCAGGTTTGATCCCTGAAAGGTAGGTTAAAACTTCGCAATTGAAAAAAAAAATGTTCAAAAGTGTTTTTCTTCTTTTAAATGCAATAAGACATGTTGAAATGTTATTAAGTGTAGAAAAATGTAACATTCATTGAAATACGTAATGATACAGTGTTTCTTTCCAAACTATGCACACATCTGATCACGTAATGGTTTTGTCACCTACGTTTTCATACGTAAAAGAACATCTCCAATTAAAGCAAAGACAGCAGACATATGTCTTGCATTCATAGTACAATGAACAAGACAAAGCAGCGAACAACAACAGCATTTGCAATGTACACTATTTCAATGTCTTTGTCTTGAACACCGAAAATTCAGTAATGTTTCTTCAGAAGGAGTTCGATCAGAAAAAAATAGATAGATGTGTTCATGTTAGCTCAATGGTCGAGCGCGTGGCTTCTAATCGTGAGGTCGTGGGTTACAGTCCCGTTTTGGGATATTTACTTTAATGTAATGATATATTCCTCAAAGCATGAATAACTAGATAAAATAATAATAATCAGTTTTATATGTATCCATACAAGCATTTCAGGACATCATTATAATGTTTAAAATATAACACCAGAGAAGTGTCTGGGTGTTGACACAACATCGGTATATTATATGTGAACATTAAATACAAATCAAATAACTAGTGTTATATCCAAAGTCGGATCAAGATGCCATACAGCAAATTCACTATCCTCAAAGATTATACAAGTTCAATATCCCCAAATTTCATGATCCCCAGGAACGATGAGTCACTTGAAGAGACTAAACTCGGAAAGAGCCTAGCAGGGTAAGATGGTGAAAAGTGCCTTGGAAGGAATCGTGTTAAATAAAAAATACTACCATATTCACCATCAACAATGATGGCTCTCCACCAAATGTCAGCTCAAAAGATGCTAACCTAACCTCAAAATATTTTTTTTGTTTTTTGTTTTTCTTTGGTAGTTTAGCGATATCTCAGTCGGATTTGCACCTACGGTGACCTTATTTTTTAAACAAAATGAAGATTGTTTTCAAGCTCTACAAGATGGTAACTTTTGCAGATTTGTTGGCGCAAAATTTCAATTTTGAGAAGGTTGGAAAATTTGAAAATTGAATTTTAGCAAATAGGAAGACAACAGTTGGCTCGAAAAAATATGGTTTAAACGGAATTTAAAGCAACCAAAACATCTCCAACATGTTCATGTTTCGCTTGGACGTGTTTTTTGATTTTCTAATTTTGGTATTAAATATTGATTAATTTTGTGTTTTTTAAACACATTTTGAGCTTTAGACGATAGGGTTATTTGTATGTTGTTAGAAGTTTAATGGAAGCATACTTTTGAATTTAAGAGGTAGCTTGGAAATGATTCTTTGAATCATTTACAAGTCAACTTTTTTCAGAATTTGGCGTTTGGCCGCAAACGTTGTTAGGATTAATACTTATAGTAGGTTGTATTGAAATTTAATACAGGCATTTTAAATTAAATATAAAACTTTGTTTTTGAGAACGTGTACGTTTGACAATGTTTGAATTGGAAGAATTAATAAAAAAATAATGGATGGATTGGAATATGACGTTTTATATGCGTTTTGTATGAAAATAAGAATTGAAATAGGGCTTGAGTGCTTGATAACACTTTTATATAAAGGTTACTGTCCGTGATATGGCAGTTGCAGTAATTTTGGTTATTTATTTATAAGTTATAACAGTTGATTAACTTATTATTTATACGTTACGATGTTACTTTTTTTGGTTTATTAAGTTAAACAGTTTATTGTCTATATGCAACACCTGGAAATTTGTTTAAGATACACGTTTTTTGTTGTTGTTGTTTTATTTTTGAGTTTTACATTTTTTAAATAGTATGAAACTTACAAATTATGCTTTTTTGCTTTTTTATAAATTTGTGATTCGCTTTTTTTTAATTTATATTATAGTTTTATATGAGAAATATACAAAATATAATGAATTATTACAGACAGAGTTGAGTTTTGGAATAATATGTTATGTATTGTTAGTGGTTCTATATCCATGAATTGTTCAGATATTGTAAAGTGTTAGAACATCACCAGAAAAATAAAAACAGCATTTTTGTCGGTTTTAAGGCGTACTACATTCGTTTCTTTAGCTCACAATGCTTCGTGGTGTTCTCAAAACTGTCAACGTTAATTTAACTAATTTCCCGACGTCATACAATGATGGAATTTTGCACAGTGACGTAAGTCGGGTTATAATACAACATTCCATTATTACTTTTACATATTTCTATACACGTATGTATTTTAAAAACATATGTTAATATTTGTTATTACAGACTTCTTTATCCTAAAATAAATGGTAGCCTGCACCAGGGTGGGTTTAGCTGGTTGCAGAACATTTTATGATTTGACTCACAGAATATTAGCTTGAGAAAAAGTATGAACACCGCAGTAACCCGAAGAAAATTACTATAAAGGACATTCTCAACGGTGCAAATTAACCAGGACAACGCCATCAGTTGAGCACAGAGATTGATAATAAAACATGTGACTAGGCTCACCTGGAACAACACTTTTGCTTCTTATTTTTTAAATATTTATTTTTATGTTGATATTTATTATTTAATAATTGCTAGGATTTGTATAAATAACTGATTGCTTCCGAAAATTAGGATGTATTTGGATGTGCAAGAGGGCACGGTACGTCCGAAGGGCGGCGGATCTGCTGGGCTACGCAGTCCAGGTTAGCGGTGGGCTTACGGACAAGTGTTGTAAGCATTCCATTCCATCTATCAATGTTCTATTTGATACACATAAAATTCATTTTATCTTTATCTTATCTTAATCCCTGTGCTGTTCATTTGCCCGGTCTAGACAAACGTAATAAAGAACTTTTTAAAGACATCCTTTTCTTAACCAATTCGTACTAAAATGTAAAAAAATGAAAAATGTTCATGCATGATTAAAAAGAAACTGATGGGGTGCGCAAATTCAAGAATTTATAAAGTGAGAGCGGTCCCTATGATTTTCTTTTCAACCAGCCGTTCGAACCTTAGGTTTTGTGGCGTATTTTGTATAAAAATCAGCGGTGGTTGAGTAGATAGCATTAGGAAGTCAATTATTCAATTAATAAATTACAGAATGTCGAGATTTCGAAATTTCGCAATTGTAGAAAATGAAAATACCATAATCAAAATTATGAAACATAACATAAAAACTTGACAGGTTGTAGGAAAGAAACCGTATAAATCCGCACTTTCACTAATTGAGTAATGGAAGTAAATTCGAAAATTTTCATTGACATTTTCTCTTTAACTGTTTTCAAAAATTTGCTACATCGGGACTCTGGTGTCTAGGAATATTCCAAGTTTAATACAACATTTTCAAATGATATGAGTATCATTGTTATTGAACACCGGAAATTTTAGTCATGTGTTCAAAATGGGCAATTTCACCTTACGAAACACCTGTTACAACTTCATATTGTTGGAAGATCTGTTTTACCTGTTCATCACTTATTTTAAGTGGTAGAGTAAATGCAACTGTCTGATATGAATTGTTTGTTTCTAATTACACTGGTAATTCTTGTAATATGCCACCGTCATCATACACTAATTTCCCGACCTTATTGCTGCTTCTGCTATATCTAAAGATTTACATTTGATAAAGCAAAATTTCTTGTAATTTCAAAAATCAACAGATTATAATTGAGTTTTTCTCAAGTTACATTGTTCCGTAATTGCTTCACGAAAAGCCACGGTATTAATTAGAGTTGATACATTTCTGACATTAATACGCACTGTATTTTTACGAACTATTACTGTGTTCATTCTGTATTCATATCAGTCAAAAACTATACACTCACCACACAAAAACACTGAAGGCAAAACCAACACACTCCAACACATGGAGCACAAAGATATCACGTCTTGCTTGAGCCAGCTCAAGCCGCGATCTTAAAACTGAGCTAACATGAACACATCTATTTACTTCTATCTTATAGAACTCCTTCTGAGGAAGCATGACTAAATTTCGGAGTTCAAGACAATGACATTTATATACGTTGCAAATGCTGTTGTTTTTTCTCTCCTTTCTCTTGTTTATTGTACTATGAATGCAAGAACTAAATTTGCTGTCTTCACTCTCATTGCAAATGTGCTTTTACGTATGGAAACGTAGGTGACAAAACGATCACGTGCTCAGATGCATGGATGGTTTCAAATTACTATATCATTACATATTTTAATGAATGTTACTTTTTTCTACACTTAATAACATTTCAACATGTCTTATTGCACTTAAAAGAAGAAAAGACATCTGCACATTTTTTCCCCAATTGGGAAGGTTCATCCTTCCTTCTAGGGCTCGAACCTGGCATCTTTGGTTTACTGTTTCCAAAGATACGCGAATTTGGACTTACAGAATTTTCAGCTGAAAATTGCCGTAATCAATGCGATCATGCTTTTGAAATAGGGTGTACATCGAAAAACTACATTTCCAAAATTTATCGATACGCACAAAAAAAGCTAAAGGAGTCAAGCTCTAACTTTTCGTTAATATAAAGTTTAGAACAAATACCTTCAAGGCATTCAACATTTAGCTGCCACCAGCTGCAATTTTTACGTAAAACCTCCCCAAACATTAGGAAACGCGCTGCACTCTTAATTGTTTGGCTGTCATGCATATAGAATCCGCACTTTTTTTAAATGAAAGATAGTGAAGAAATGAAGAACTGGTTAATAGTAGTAACGATGTAGTGAAATGGGGTTGAGTGGAAGCTGGTGTGCAAGAGTGATTGATTAGACTCATTAGAGGGATGGGGTGGAAATGAGCCCACATTCTGACTTCTTCTGTGCAAAAGATCATATCTTCCATGAGTTCTTACAGCAAGAAAGTGATATAAATCTTTCAAAAGTGATGATTGCACTCCTGATTTGCCCTGAGCTCCTGTGAACAAATTGGAAAATTTTCTACGATTTAGTAATACGTAACGTGTCTGACATTATTACAAAAAGTATAAATGATATATGTTCCTAGATGTATATGCACAGCACACCTGAAATATTACTACAGCAGGTACAGTACAAGTCAGATGTCCATTTTGAAACGGGTTCTTATGCAAAAATTTTGATAACTGTGATATTAGCATTGTTGAGTTCGTTTTATCACATTCGAACACATTAGTACAATTTTTGCGATTCCAAAAGTCTTTAAATTCATTTAAATTTCGTGCGATAGTAAAGGACAGAAACACAATTAACAGTAAAAGTTTTATATAATTTTATCTTTTCCAATATTATTTTGCAAAATAAAGTATTAGTAAACTACTACCTTATTCAACTATGTTTAAGATACCTGCAAATGTTCCGTATAGCGTTTAAAAATTAGAATTGTATTCCGAGTGTTTGAGTCAATTTCCTAATATTTATGGTTCTTGGACAATCACCCGTTTGGAAATGGACGCCTGGAAAGATAATAGCCAGCTTCTGTGTTTGTCACTTACCTATATGATTTACTAATTCCACATTTTTGGTTACGTTTTTGGCATGTTTTGAAGTACGTTTCTTGCGTTTTATTAATAGTGTTGATAATTATTTTATGCACTGGTTAGAAATTGCATTTTCTTCAAAAACAATCATGCTAGTCTTTATATCATTAACAGCATTTATTTTCACTGTTTCTTTAACTTGTATTGCTCATACCTATATTGAAATACGTATATAATGGCACATATTGTTCATGTTACATTTTAGGGTAACTATGGAAGTACAACATATTGTTAAGGAACATTAGAGCCTATTGTTGATTTATATCTGTAGTTGTTCTCAAAAAGATATGGTATTAGAGAACATCATGAGATTAGTCTATATTAGGTTAAATACAATTAAGTTAGTTTGCGTAAGTGTTATAACTATTATTGATCCAAATATTAACACCAGACTTAGCATTTATTAATAAACTATTCCAGATGCCACTAATAATCATTACAAACAGATTTGTACATTTTTACTTAGGTTAGTATACAGTGATTTTCACACATGCAGATCATTCAGAAATTAAGCTGTAAACGTAGGAAAATGACATATGCGGTATTATTTCAGTAGATCAACATATATCATATGTAATAAACAGTTCCCCTTTAAACCAGCGGAGCCACGGTTCATTTCCAGAGATGAACAAGACAATAGCACCTTCTTACTTCCAAGCGATCGTCAGTACAACACAATATGCCATCACCCATATATGTCTACAGCAATACTTCTCTGAATGCAATAACACCAATAGCTTCTCATCACAGTATATAAGGAACAACTTTACCTTACCTTACCAAATCCTTTAACATTCACAGACATATATTTGAAAACTCCAACAAAGAATGCTAAATCTAATAGTTAACCATATTTAAATCATAATCCGATAATAGAATTCAAAGGAAAAGTATTCCCGAAAAGAATAAACAAACTATCTGCCTTTTCTTCTATCTTCCATCTGCAAGAATCAAGTTCCTCCAAAGATTGAGGTCATTTGTGCAACCCAGCACTTCTCCCCCTCTCACATTTTTAACATACGCATTTTGAAGGTGTTTTTTTTTTCGTTTAGAATGCCGTTTTTTTCGGGCTCTGGTTGTCTTTGCTCAGTCTCCTGAACCACAGGATATTGTTTAAACCAGTACCAATCCTCTGTAAGTCTTGATATAACGTCTTTGTCACAAGGTCTGCTTAAAATCTGATGCGAGTTGTATAAACGCTGGACTCCATCAACTTCCACTAAAAAGGTGTTTCTGACTGTTTTTGTATAATTATTCCAGGCGCAAATGTAGGCGAATGACTATTGTGATTTACAACCCAAACCTTATTGTCTTTAAGATGATAGTTCTTGGTGGCTGACCCTTATGTAACATCCTGTTTAGTGCATAAATTATACTAATGTCATTGGTCGTAAGCGTAAAATCTCGAGAAAGGCGAGACATCTGTTCATTTACATGGCACCAATCTAAGGGTATATACGGGTCCAACCATTGTTTTATTAGACCTTTATTGAAACCATTTGAGCTTTCAAGGTATTTCTTTTCAAGAGAATGTTTAATAGTATGTACTCCCTTTTCGGTTAGGCTATTGCTGGGTGAGTGGTAAGGAGGGGTATTAATTAATCGTATATTCCTATTAGTACAATACATTTTGAACTGATTGGAAGAAAAATGCGATCCGTTATCCGCTAGTGTTGTCCTTGGGTAACCTACGAATTTATAAAAGATTCTAGTGTGTCAGTAGTCTCCTCCGCCGAAGTTGACTACATAATTCAAACTATAATAAATCTTGAAAAACTTCCCCCAATACTAATATACATATACGTGTCCAAAAGGCATGATCAAGATGAATACGTTCCATAGAATAAGCAGATTCAGTCCATGACCTAAAATTGTGTTTTGCTTACTTTATTAGACATTGAATTACAACTAGCACAGTTTTCTACCCAGTCTCGTAAATCTGATCGATACCTGGCCCCCACGACATACATGTACACCAGAATGATAATTTTTGTGCTTCAATATGCTGTTCATGCAAGTGTTTTACATATTCGAGCCCTAACTTGCGTTGTATTAACATTTTATTCACATTAAATATTGCACCTAGATATACCTATTACTAATTTATATCGTTTTGCAAAAGAAGATTTCATCTCAGGAGTATTCAATTCATCGAGTTACTTAATAGACCATCCATTAAGTAAATACTCAGATACATTTTTTAGTAGCTTATCCTGTAATGTGGCTTCCTCTGTTGCTTTTCTTAGTAGCGTCTGCTCGTAAATATTAGCTATGTATTGTGCAGAAACCTCTGCGTCTCCCGTCTCCTCGACCAAGGGTAAACGAGACAGACATACATTCAGCTACCTCCACTTTCTTTGAATATGTAATATTGTAATCGTATTCCAATAGAAATAATGCCCATCTTTGCAAATCATCTTAATTGGAATGAAATCAGTTACTAAGGTAAACTTCCTGCCATACAAAAACTTGCACCTTTTTCATGGCGAATACGACAGCTAACCCTTCCCGCTTAAACTGAGCGTAACAAGCCTCGGCTTCCGTGAGAGTAGCAGATGCACAACATACATTAATTAGTTTACCTTCAACTTTATTTTACAGAACAGCTCCAACCCCTGTTTCACGAGCATGTCATCACTACTATATCTGCTTGTGTATCAAAAGTTTGCAATATTTTAGCATTTTTAATGCTTCCTTCAGCTCTACAAATTCTTTCTGTTGCTCCTCTGACTAATTCCATACGGTATTGTTCTTTAATAAACGTAACATAGCTGGAATTATGGAAGATATATTCGGTACAGGGATGATAAAATTGTACCATCCCCAGAAAGGACTTAAGTTGTGTAGTGTTTTAGGTATAGGGCAATTTAAAATAGGCTCTACCTTAGATTCAGATACCATAATACCTTTATCACTTATATCATGACCTACATAGGATAGTCTTCGTTCAAAAAAAATGACTTTTCTCCAAACGTACTTTTACATTATGCAACTTAAAGCGATCTAACATTTTTATTAAAATATTAAAGCAATCATGTTAGTCTACACCATAAATTAACACATAATTTAGATAGCAAGTTACTTGATTTATTTCGCTTAGTAATTGGTCCATGAATTGTTGGAATATTTGAACAGAACTGTGGAACCTTAAAGGTTTTTGAATAAATATAACACTTTGTATTTATTATCCTAATACTTTTGCGACTGTACATGAACCTCTAACTGTAAGTAGGCTTGTCTGAGATCTAGTACAACAAAACATTTAGAGCCTGTAAATTTATTTAAAATATCGTCTATTCTTGGCAAAGGGTAGACTATATTTTTTGTTACTTTGTTTAAGGTTGCCTTGAGATCCATACACAAGCTTACATCCCCATTTATCTTTCGAACTGTTACAAGTGGTGTAGCCCAATCTGCTGGATCTGTAGGGATGATAGCTCCTTGATGTTGCAAACTTTTTAATTCGGCCTCTACCTTAGATTTTAACTGAAAGGGTACTTCGTATGCTTTTCTAAACATAGGTATAGCATCTTAACGTGCAGGTATTTGAACTATATAACCCTTTATAGGTTGAGTTAAATTTGATTAAAAGACTTGCTTATATGATTCTCGTATTACCTCTGTAAAACGTTGGTTATTACCTATTAAATATTAGCTTGCTGACTATCACGTATTACATTTAAATTCAAAGAAGACTCTGGAAAGGAGTCTCTCCAAAGAGGCCATATTACATCTACCGATAATAGGCTATTTTATCTTTTGCTTTATAACAACTATGGGCATCACTATATACCTATTTTGTGTTTGTATCAATAAATTAATCTGTCTTAAGATTGATAGTAGTGATTCACCTGCAGTTCTTAATACACCATAATATTTATCTAATTTTAAATGCTGAAAATATTTACTGCACATGTCCTTATCGAATACTGAGACAGCCTCCCCTGAATCTTGAATCTATTTCAAATCTTAAGTAAACAACTTCACAAACTAGCCCACGTAATAAACTTCCTTTGAGCTGATGTTGTAGTCATTAAATTTATTACCTTCAAGTAGCTTAAGATTTAAGTAGACATAGATGTAAGTCTTAGTTTTTAGATTACCTTCAAGTAGATGTAAGTCTTAGTTTTTTTGAGAGTGCAAAAAAGTATTTTCTGCTTGTTCAATAGCAATATCAACTGTCTTATACAAGGTTAGTTCTGTTTCCGTTAATAGTCTCTTTATAGTGTTATGCAATGCAGTAGCAATGCCGAAAATCAGCTGACCTCTATTCATAATATTGGTGAAATTATCATATTTACGTAAAGAGCTTGAATTTTCAGATCTTTTAAGAACTGATGTACCGTTTGAATCGGGCTTTGCTGCATTTGGTGGAACTGGTAGCGTGCAACCAGTTTGTTTAATTGTTGATCACAAAGTTTGATCCTCAAAGTTTTTAAATTACTATATGATCTTTCACTCAAGACTGCCGGTGCATTCTCATGATATGCTTTGATATGCTTTTGTACCTAGTATTAATGTGCAAGCATTTTTAGACTCCGAAACTTCGTTTGCTTGGCAGAACGAATCGAATTCATCTAAATACAGCTTTATATTACCATCATCAATATCCAATTCATCGAAAGTCACCATCATCTCAGACATGATCTCCGGAATTCCTATTCGATGCGCCACTTGTAGTTATTCGCAAAAAGATATAGTAGAAGAGAACTTAATGAGATTAGTCTATTAGGTTAAAAACAATTAAGTTAGTTTGCGTAAGAGTTTTTTAAACGAACAATAACTATTATTTATCCAAATATTAACACCAGACTTAGCATTTATTTATAAACTATTCCAGATGCCACTAATAATCATTACAAACAGATTTGTACATTTTTACTTAGGCTAGTATACAGTGATTCTCACACAAGTATATCATTCAGAAATTAAGCTGTAAACGTAGGAAAATGACATATATCGGTATTACTTCAGTAGATCAACATATATAATATGTAATAAACAGTTCCTCTTTAAACCAGCGGAGCCACGGTTCATTCCCAGAGATGAACAAGACAATAGCACCTTCTCATTTCCAAGCAATCGTCAGTACAACACAATATACTATCACCATATATTCCTACAATACTTGTCTGGATGCAATGACACCAATAGCTTCTCATCTAGTATATAAGGAACAACTTTACCTCACCCAAATCCTTTAACATTCACAGCTTCCAAATAGTAGACATATATTTGAAAACTCCAACAACGAATACTAAATATAATAGTCAACCATATTTAAAACATAATCCGAAAATAGAATTCATAGGAAAAGTATTCTCGAAAAGAATACACAAACTTTCTTCCTTATCTTCTAACTTTCAGACGTGAGTAATGGTTTATTATCTTGTGAAGGTTTTCTGCTAAGGGGAAGCAAGCGCAGAGAATTTAACTTTTAAAAAATATATTTCTTAAAAGATAAATTGAAGTGCCCGGAATAGCGCTAGCCGAGAACCGTCTACACAACGATCTTACAAAATTGTAGAGAATTAGGTCTTTGTTGATTTCTGATATAACCCACGGTTAACCTCTCGCTCAAATTATTTTGGGGTAACTCAGTAAAGTGGATCGATTCGTGCCTCCCCAATGCCGATCAGAACCCGTGCAATAAACACAATAACAAATAAATACAGGAGAACAATAGTTTTGGCACCAAAAGGACACTGAGTTAGTAAGAGCGAATCCTTTTTATTCTTTCTATTTCAAGCTTTTCTCTCTAACGTATTTAAAGAACTCTTATTTATTCCGGAGATTCTTTAAGCTCCGTCCCATCAGCTCTAATGTTTGGGGATAATGCAAATTATAATTGAGACACGCGATCAGTGAATTACAGGGGAGACTCTAATGCTTTTGGTTTCTCTAAGGTTTTGTAAATCACTCTTGGTGTTGTGAAATCACATTCATTCATCTCTCACACACTTATTTCTTATGAACCCAATTGACTTATGACAAATTGACAAAAAATAATTAATACTTGAAGCTTTACACACTAGTCGCTCATTCGGGCCTAACTACTCTCGCCACTTCATTGAGCAGGCCTAAATTATAGAAGAAGAAGAAGGGAGGATTGACTGATAGGCTTACTTCTAGGCTCATTTGTCAACTATGCTAGAAAATTAAATATGAATTAAGTGCTAGAATGGGAGCCATTTATCTTTTAGATTAACCAGTGAATTCTATCTACCTTATCTTTCTAAAAACATACAAATTTGACACTCAAAATATAGTTCTAGTTACTCATATTTATAGAAATAATGAATTCTCTTTACTCTTAGTGCCTTAGTTAAGTATGAAGATGGTAGAAAGATGACGGACTTCATTTGATATTGATTCTTACTCTAGAAATTTACTTAAACTCTATCACTCACTTGTTAGTATTATATTTCTCACTCCACTCTCATCCCTTAACCTAGATTGTGTAAAAAAAATGGATTCTCTATCGATGAACTGACACCGCTTCTTTTTAATTCTCTTTTTTCAACAAACTCAAAAATGAATCACTAGGCAAAAAATGATTAGTTTGTTTAAGGGAGGGCTAACAGCAAAATCTCTTGTCTATAATTTTAGACCATGCTCTCTGGCTTAACAGAAAAATAATTTTTATAGAAGTTGTGAACGACACATAAGCATAAAGAAACAAACTTGCCCATTTGCTGAATCAACTCATTCTAGGGACTTTATAGTGAGAGGGGGAGGACAATGATCATTTCACAAGGAAAAGAGCAATAGAATATAAGTTTAAAATCTGAAAGAGCCATATTATACTCTAATTGCAGCAGGTTCTCTAATTTAAAACAATACTCTTCAAGACAATATTTTTACCCAGAGGAACCGCTCAATATTACTAACGAATTAGCACTGCTGCACCCCGAACAAATCAGAATTAAACAAAAGTGCACAATCATAAGGGTGTACGTCGGATACTTGTCTGTCTCTCAACTTCGTTATCGTAATTTCTCTTCGAAGTGTATCTGGAACCGTAGTCAGATTTCGTTCCTGATTATTAATTAAAGCAAAAATGAAAAGAACACCGGAATTGGGAACCATTCTTCCCCACGTATTTTATCTCTGACTAAACGCTGAGTTTGCAATTTCGTCAAATTGCAAAAAATAATCCAAGACCCGTTCCCTGGTAAGTAACTTGAAGATATAGTATAAGAGAACAAAATATAGTGCTTAAACGATCTGCCTTCTAGTCGTCCCCATATCGTACTGTCCAAATTTCCGCGCGTTCATAGCTTAAAATCACGATTTTCGCTCCACCAGCATCCCTAGCGCCTCGGTAGAATTGAAACTGGAGCAGCCTACTCGAACCTAATTGGTTGGCTTCAACTGACCAAGATCTCCAGGGTAGGACATTGCACTTGCTCTAACTTTCCCTTTCTGTCTAAAATAAGTATGAAAAGACATTAAACTAAATAAAAAGATTACAAAGAACGCTACATCGATTACAACAATATTTCCAGCTTACACAAAACAAATGCTACAAATTGACAACGAACAACACTACATTATCTTGATTAACAACTAATTGCCATATTTTCATATATGCACATTATACAATTCCCATAGCATAATACCAACTACAGGAAAAACAGTAAACAAGAACAATCAAATATAATTATATAAGTGCAATAAATATACTCCAACTGGCCAGTGGGTACCTTACCTTACTATTATGTTACACATATTCAGTTATTAACTACTTACAAAATACAAAATTGAGAATTTCTTAAATCGAATTTGAAGTTTCACTCTTTATATCTATAAAAAAAATATATTTAAAAAAAAATCAGGATGTGGCTACTATATCTTACATTCTGCCACAACTTCCATCTTCAAGAATTAAGCTCATCAAAAGCTTGAGGTCATTTGAGCAACCCAGCAATATCTTTGGCACATTAGAGTCAATATGCATTATTTATAAGATTCGTGAGTCCCCCACGAGCCCCCGAATAAAATCTTCTGGAGGAAACACTGTTTTGTATCTGGGGAAACCTCATTAACCCATTTAATTTACCTCACAATAGCCGAACTTAAAGAGATCTCCAGTGATGTAAGCAACCCGTTAAACACCATCCTGTTATTAACGCTTTTGTTAACATAAAGCATGCTATATCCCGTATACTACGTAAATTTGCCCCTGACCTAGATTCGACCAATATTTCCTCGGCGTTCAAACTATATTAATTTTGCAGTGTTCTGTACACCGATCGCCGACACAAATGACGCCCTGGTTTTCAGTTGATTCAACTAAAAGCTTAAAAAATACACAATAAACTATATTGTAATGGTATGTGAGTTATGAACGAATAAATCTATAGTGATAATCAAAGATGCCTTCTTCCCAATATTTTCATCAAGTCTGAGAAAGGGAGACGGCGAAAGGACTCACTGAGAAAGAGCAACATCTAGACGCTGAAATAGCTTTGTATTCAAAAGAAAAGTTAACTGTGTTAAAGAAAGGTTACTGCCAAACATTTAAAAATAAACTAGTCGTTATTAATATGATGATAAGAAAACAAAACGTTTGGAAGGAAGTACACAGGAGAGGCAAGAAATTATTTCAATACTCCTTCCACGTTCCTGGCTTAATCAGAAATACAAGGTGGAAGTCGAAGAATATGGTTGTCTCGCCTTTCTTAATTTTTACGTAGTATTCGTTCTCGACTGTCCCAAAGGTCACACAAATCAATGGTAAGAAATTCTTCATAACATACAAATGCGCTTTTGCAGCAGTTAAAGCAAAAAGTTTTTCCATAATTATTATACGTAGCCACGAACTTCTAGATTTTTTTTTCTGTTTACAAAGGGATTTGGAAAAAGAATCTAAGGTGTCTCAAAACTACAACGGACGATAAGAGAAGACATTTCCGAAAAGTAACTTAAGAAAGTTCCAACTAAATTTCGTGTGTGATGCGTACACGGTATGTGGAGGGTAAAACGACCTCTCAAGTAAACTCAGAACCTAAACATTAGCAGCACTTACCTAAAAACGAATACGTTTTCCCTTCGCCGGAATAACGGCGCTAACTCGACGTGTCATGAAGGTTAGGAAAAACTCTCTTTGCGTTGGTATATCTAACCAGGTAGTGAGTTTAGTGACTGCCAGTTCTATTTATTGGGGTAGCTCCAAACATTGAGTTCCCACAGAATATTTTAAGTGCTCAAGGATGACAAGGTGTTATTTGGAAATCAGCAGAGTGCATGTGCTAAATCAGTACGATACAAAATTGTATTAGCCTGTTGGTGCAAGGCATCTCCACAATGAATGATGACTAGCATGAAGGGATGCATGTATATTGCCTGCAACGAGAGATCTGAATGTCTGGCATGCACAACAGGCAACAGAAGCTGTTTTTGCGAGCTTGAACAGCGCACATTACCTGTCTGAGTGAATCGATAGCTTCATGTGATATTATCCAAATACTGACTCGTCTATCTGCTCGAAAGAACGGAAAATGTGATTCATCAGATCAGCTGATACAGTGCCAGTCATACACTACCCACTATCGATGACCCAGATGAAGCACATCATCCGATTCCAGATTGTTAACAATGATACCCGTTTTTTCGACGACTACCAAACCTGTCTGAGTCCAGTTCACACTCTAAGAGCGTTGACTCATTAGATTTATAGACACCGGGCTTGAATTTGACTCTGATGGCGGTATTCAAGGTTGAGTAGTTACCGTGTTTTCCATTCGTCAGCTGCGCTGTTGCACCCATACTGTTGGCGTGCCGCTGATGTCTACCCAGAATTCGCATATTCATGGTATTCCACTACTACTGTTACCTCTTATGGATTATGTTATACTTTTATATCAGTCTTCTAATACTTTTTTATGTTAGAGGCGAAACATTTGCACGCTACATAAACCCACAAAAATTCGTTTTCCGTAAGCAGGCATAAAATATAAGTGTTCTAATTTATCTTAAATAATTCAATATTAGTCGATATGAATGTTCTTAAATACTCCTACATTGAGTGGATGTGTTGCACAATATACGTATGTCTTGAATATTTTTATATTTTATAGCAAACTGCTACTTTCATCATATTCTTAATAAAATAAGATCTCGTAATTAACACCAAATTTATAAGATTTGATAAACTGTTTTCGCTAAATCCTGATATTGTTTCTTCACAACTTTGCTAACCAACACCACGTTAGGGAAAGATCTGCAAGATTGTTACTGAGTCACATGAATAAACTGCTTTTTAAGAAATCACATACTCATCATTGACGTAATTAACAACAAAGCTTTCTCATGTAGGTGATAGTAAGAATTTCATCCGCTAATGCAGAAAATCATGCAGCTGCATTCAGTTAGTCAAAAAATTCCATAATTGAAACTTGATCGCAAATCTCAATAACTGATTTTCTCAACTCTTCTTCCCTTGTAGCCGAGCGAGGTAGTCGTGTGGTCTGAGACAAACGCTACCTTTGACATGGATGTTTGTGAAATTTAACAAGCGTTGACTTCTTATAATCGTGACGGGCCGAAGTCAAAGTTACTAACATTGCCCATAGAAAATAAAATTTACCAAAAATTATATTCTCCGTAATGATCTGAAAGATCACATTAGATCTTAAAACCGAAACTTTTCAATGTGTGTAATTCTAATTTATAATTCATATCTAATGTAAGGAGGACGTATGTTAAAATTATTTCTTCTATACGTAGAAAGTAACTGCTTCACTCACAGATTTTAAATATTTTATATTCAAAATTTTCTTCGTTCTACCCTCATTGGGAGTATCAGTACAGAAATTACTACATTCTTCATTATTGTCTAGAAATATGGTGTTTGTTTGTTTGTTTGTTTTTTGTCTTCTTACTGGCGCTATCGATATGATTATCGAAGAATTTTTATTTTACTGGCTGTCCTAAAGGTTATTTACTACATCTACCTAAATGTGAAATTACAACCCAGAATGTACAATACAACCCTTGTCTGTTTATGAATAAACTTACAATTATATCTGGACGGACGTAAGCTATAGTGCAGTTACCACCCTCAAAATTAATTGTATGTTTTAACTAACAATTATATTTTTCTAAACATAGCTTTTTTTTCTTCTAGGAATACTCTTCTTTCAAGTTCATAAAGGTAGAGTCAAGGGGATATATCCACCATATCCCCCCTAGCTATGCCACTGAGAATTCATCATTGCCTCCTTGTAAGCAGGCACAAGGAATTGACCGACCCCTCCACACTTGTAAACAAAATTAAATGACGAGCCTGCTCTGGACCATGAATGAGAAATTTGCCGTTTCGAAGTTCTGTATTCATGTACAGTAGTTATGAGTGTTAAGCACAAGACAATTTTACCAACGATTTTGGAGAAATACTAAACAGCAGTAACTAATCCCCCTGTCAATTGCCAAACCTGTTTGTACTGGCCTCTGCTTAATTCCCCTCTTCTGCCAGAAGCTCTGAAAATAAGTAACTTATGAATTCCTTGAGGAAAAACAGATGTGGCAACAGCGGGCTTGAAATAAGTAACAAATATGCAAAATGATTTCTCACTCTGTCTCAGAGAAGCGTCAGAGAGAGAGAGAGAGAGAGAAAGAAAGAAAGATAAAAAAAAGTCAGCATGTAGTGCCACTTCTTTACATTTTAAGTATTCATTGGTTTGGCGTGCTTTTCCAAGTGAAAGCATATATAAAACGTTCTCACATATAAGGAAGGAAGTACGCAAAAAAAAATACAAAAAGGTTAAATCTTTTTTAATACATTAATTATTCCATAACTAAGCAAATAACTACGAATTCTAAACGGTTTTGGTCTCTTATTAAATTTAGGACAAAGGACTCTTGCATTCCTACCATTATACACAACGAAATAATAGAAGATGAGGGTGAGAAAATACGTATTTCTTTTGTAATACATTTTCACGCATGGGTACCCCATCTTCGTTTTCTCTGATTCAGTATGTCTCCCCTTCCGCCCTCTCATCTATCAACCACCCCCGAGGAAGTTCAGGCTCTCCAGTTATCTCTCTCGAATCTCTCTATTTATAGATCTTCAGGTCCTGAAAATATTATCACACATTTTTTTACGTAAGACAGGTTCCGTTATTTCGATTCCAATCTCCATTGTCTTTAATAGATGGGTCTCATAAAGTTACTATTTCGTATCTTCAAAATTGGCTTATACAAAACCCATAGCTAAGACCGGGCCAAAAGACGTTTCATCTTACAGATCTATCTCTCTCCTATCCTCCTTGTCAATTACCTGTGAAAAGGTAATCAAAGATAGGCTTTACAAATTCAACTCACCTTACATCAGCTCTTCTCAGCACGGATTTCTGCGTAGTAGCTCATATCTCACAAATGTCAGTATTCTTCTTTTACATTCCATCAAATGCTATGCAAAACACAATTAGACGTAATATATTTTGACATATCCAAGGCCTTAGATTCAATCTCACACACTCATCTCCTGTACAAACTATCGAGTAAGGACAATATTCATTGACCACTTCTTTCATTACAAGCCAATTATCTACAGGACCCTTGTCATAAACTGAGTGTCACTGTCTGGAGTGTCATCTGTTCCTCAACCTGCGATGTCTGGAGTACCACAGGGGAGTGTGATCGGGCTGTTGTTTTTGTATTGTACCTAGACGGAATTGCTAATGACTTTTTTAGTAACTCCAATGGAATATTACTATTTCGAGAGGATTGTAAATTATTCAGACAAATAGTTGAACCATATAACTCGGTTTGATCCCAGTTCATCCCATGTGGGTTTTGTAGTAGACAAACACTGTGCGCATAGACTTTCTCGGGGTTATCCCATTTTATCCCACTTTCTTCATTCAACCAATTGATCTCATCATCATCCATCTTGCCTGAGCCAGAGCTGCATAAAAGTCTTAAAAATTAAATTCAAAATGCAAGTTACTATTGTACGAGACAGAACTGATAAGTGATTAAACTATCAGGAATCAGTATCATAACAGTAACCAGTCGCTGCCAGGTATTTAAAGTACATGAAAGTTTAACAAAACAAGCAGGTCGAATAGAACGGGAAGATGTGCCTCCGGCTCAAACTGATGGTGCCATCAACCAAATGAAAGTTGAATTACTTACTGGTTGCATCACAGAGCCAGTTTGATTGGTAAATTCATGAATAGAGTGCCTCCGATTGGTGACTGTTTTTAAAAAATGATGTTTTTACGCTCCGATTTAATTTAATATCAAGTTTGCTGTTCGTTTGTGACTTTGATAAACCTGGACTGCAAAATATGAATACCTCATTTTATTTTAAGTGTAATATAGTGGTAGTTGATTTGACCTTGTGCAACTTGTTGAGCAGAGTCATCTCGAAATCTTGAATCTTAGGCAGTTAGACAAAATGGGGAAACAATATGCTAAATAAAATAGGGCTCACTATTTGGATGGAGATTCTACAAGGTAGGGACTTTCTGAAATAATTAAAACTTTTATGTAATGATAGAAAGAGGTAATGATTTGGAAATGTTCAAAACTTTTTTGCAAGTTTTGTGTAACTTAATTAACAAAACAGAAATTACATTTGTTTTCTATCTTTCACGGTGGTTTATTTATTAAACCCTTATCTTCCTATCAGTGTTCTCATAGTTTCCGTACTCATAAACAGAGATTGTAGGTTTATATTAATGATTTTTATGTGTCATATTTACTATAGATTACGTGACTACCGCTTGGACAAAACTGGAAAAACTTCCTTTTATCGGAAGATGTAATCTCCAGGATAAACTAGAACATAACTGAAATATTTACAGTAAAGGGATGAAAGTTTCATTGGAGCCGAAAAGATATCTGGTTAATTGCTTATTATGAGTAATTTGATAGCGCGTCTGACAACGAATTGGGGTTCAAATCTCGGCCACAACACTGGAGAGTTTTATCGCAGTATTCCCATGCCTGGCGCTCTGAGGTGCACTCACTCTCCTATTAAATTAAGTACCAATGTGTCCTTGGCACTCCTAGGGACCTTGGGAAGGTAAAGACGGTCGAACGTGGGACTGACCACTCCACCTCACGTCGTATGGTAGGCCGAGATAATATGGAGCACTACTTCTACAGCATTCGTGCGCCGTTCACGTCATCGCATATTAGATTGCTTTACCTAACTAGCTTACCATAGTAGGACACAAATGTGTTTTCAACGTTGATTTTAGGTTCATTTCTGTTAGATGTCTTGCTCAGTTACAACAATGATAAAATTGAGATTTAACACACCATTTTATACAAAAAGGATATTTCAGCATTGTTTATTTTCCACAGAATATCATTAATTACTTTACTCTTTTGTCTTCGTTGTAAGTTTGACTTTTGAGAAGTTTACGTCTTGGATCATGATTAACTATGGACCCAATAATAGATTTGTAAGATATATTGGTCTAATTATTTTGGAGTTAACAAAATGGCGACGAATGCTGGTTGACATCAAACCCACTATGTTGAGCAAAATAGTTATATTAGGAGTTTGTTTTGGATGAACGAATATGGTTTTCATAATGGAGATGCATAGAAAGTTATTCGTTATGTTATGGAGAATATGGCTATTATATAGTCCTATCAAAGCATTATTCAGTAAACTGAAGGTTACTCTATTGAATGGAATGTCGGAATGCGATATTTTAAAGAAGAGGTATGATTTTTTTAGATTAAAACAAGAACCAAAGCAATGTATGATGGACTTTGTAGCCAAAATTAAAGCACAAGCAAGCATTTGCGAGTTTGGATTAGACATCAATCAAATGTTATTGGATCAATTAATTTTAGGGTTATCTAACTTACAATATCAGTCTAAGCTAATATCAGTTTACAACCTTACATTTCTTCAAGCTGTAAATATACTATTCTATTTTGAAAAACATGATCAAGCACAACAGTACCCAAGTAACAGGTATAAAATAGATAACAGATTGATAAAATGCTTGAGATGCGGAAAGAAGCATAAACGTAGTGATAAATGTCTTGCATTTGGTTCAGTTTGCAGAAAATGTCTCAAACGTAATCATTGGGCTAATTGTTGTAGATCTGAGAGCAATACTGAGATGAATGGTAAGTTCCAGGAACAGAGTAATCAGGGATTGGGGTCAACAAATGTGCACCAAATTAAGAACAAAGAGGAACGGATCAATACCATTAAGACAGCACATTCTAATTTGGAAGAAGATAATGTGTACCGGAATTCAAACAGTCACAATCAAAAAGTAGTAAAGGATCAAAATATACAAACTTCAAGTTGTACTATGATCAATGCAAATACTCAGACACTAGCAAATCAATTAAAAGACATTGGTTGCCAAATAGAGGTGAGAGTTGAAGGGGAAGTTAAAGTAACAAGTGAGAGTATTAAGGAATCTGTTCCAGAAAACATCACTGAGGATAGGCAGATAAAGACATATTTGGATAGCAAAGGAAAAAAATATATGAAGAAATTAGAAAAGAAACTAATTCAGGAGGTAAAGGAACAAGGTTTCGGTGAATTGATAAATATGCAAGCTTTCCAAAATAATCGTCATAAATATTTGTACTTGTTTGATAATGGATGGACAATAAAACTCTCTGAAGAGTTAGAAGAGATTAATCAGAAGATTTTAGGTACACAGTTATCGAAGCAAATAAATGACCAAATCACTTTTCAAGAAGAAGTAGCAGTGAGAGCAGAAAAGGATAATCTAAATCTTCCAAAAAGTATACCTACTGTGACTCTGCAAAGTGATGCTAGTCCAGAAATAACAGTAGTGTTAGAGGAGATGGGTAAACTTTATGCATCACTCAAAGATTCAACAGAATCTAAAAATTTGGCAAATTTGGTTAGATAAAGGCTATATTACTGAGACAAAAACAGACATTGATAAGATTATGAAAGAATATATGATAGCCTAATGCAATGATTTGATTATGAAAAGTTTCTTGTAAAATGAAAAAACGAACTGAATGAGATTCGAGTGGATACGATCATGTTCAAGGATTGAGATAATGATTATTATGTTTCATGTTATCTTTGATGTTATTATGATGTAATTGGATACTATATGTATGAGTGATAATTTGGTATTTTAGTATGATGATGATGTTCATGAAATGTTTTAAGTATGATCAGAATAGGTTGCATTACAACTTCGTTACTATTTTTTGTCACTTTTCGAGGAGGAGGAGTGGATTGTTAGATGTCTTGCTCAGTTACAACAATGATAAAATTAGTAATTGAGATTTAACACACCATTTTATACAAAAAGGATATTTCAGCATTGTTTATTTTCCACAGAATATCATTAATTACTTTACTCTTTTGTCTTCGTTGTAAGTTTGACTTTTGAGAAGTTTACGTCTTGGATCATGATTAACTATGGACCCAATAATAGATTTGTAAGATATATTGGTCTAATTATTTTGGAGTTAACAATTTCATTGATTAACCGTTATCGGTTGAAACAAATTACGTTTAGTTTTAAAACCATATTGCAACAAAGATGTCATTGCGTTGATAAGATGTTAATATAACGTGTGTTCAATAGGTTATTTTCAACTATGGTATAGATTTTGTTTAATGTCTTTCTTACTAATATTATGTCAAAAATATAATTAAAACGAGTTGACTGACAAAAACTAATTTTTATGTTCACATTTGCACGTTGAAAACAGATTGAATTTTAAATCATATTTCAACGAAGACACAATTCCATTGATACGAAGTTAATGTGACGTGCTTTCAACTATCATTCATATTATGTCAAGATTTCGCTTCACACTTGTATTTCAAATTTAATTGCTTAAACATCATAATTAAAAGCAAATACAATGAAATTAGCTACATTTTTCATTTTCTCATTTGCATGTTGAAAACAGATTGACTTTTAAACTATATTTCAACAAACATTTAATTTCGTTAATAGGACGTCAATGTGAAGTGTTTTCATCTGTGAAAATTTATCTTAATATGCTTTTTCTAAGACGCATATTACCCTTATTGAGAAGTACAAATTTAATAGTGCAGCGATAGTCAAAGCGTTAAATAAAAAAAATGCGCATAACAAAGAAAGAAGAAAAGTATTCTTTATACTTTTTCTTGCATGGTGAACGATGTGTAGCAACTGCATTCTAGGCTGCCTGTTAATAGATACAGAAAAGAGTAGCGTTCTCTCAAGGTAGAACTATGTCCGAAGTAGTGGCAGTTTGCAGTTAGGAAGCGAGGTGGAAGGTACACCAACATGCTTGTTCCGCCAGCAGACAGGTTTCAGCGATGTTACCGATTAGGTAGCCTCGTGTGAGTGCAGTGGTGTGAGTTTTAAGGGTTTGAGTGAGAAATGCAGAATGTAAACATTCAACGAATAATTACCACATCGCCCAAATATTATAGATATTCACGAGGCTATATTTGTTTTAATTACAAATAGAAGAGGAAGACTTAGAATCGATCGAGGCATGTAATTACAAATAAAACCAATCTACGTGAAGGTCAAACTTCAGGAACTTATTGAATATACTATTGATAAATGCAATGTTGAACTCCCTTTTACTGCAGAATCCATTCGTTATAACTTCCGGGTAATAGAGAATAAACCAGATTATATATATCGCATGAAATCTGCATTGCTTCTTTAGATATTCCAGACGAATACGTACAGGATTTATTCGTAACTTATAGATCTGTTCAACGTATTCAAAAGTGTTATCATCGCCAGGCTCGTTACAAAGTGTATAATGGAAGAAAGTTGTTTTTTTTCTCGAACGTAAAGAGAAAAGTTCCCATATTTATGAGAATTTGAGATTTTAACTTACAAACACTCCCCAATGAAATTAACATTCCACGAAATGAGCCGAACGTTCAAAACACGGCTTCTAACGTAGGAGATTTTTTTTCTTTGAACGGAAATACAAAAACGTTTCCAACCACGAACGAGAGTTTTCAACGATGAAGAAACAGCAACAATGGCATAACACAGAAAGCAACGGGTATAACAACAGGAACCGATTTTGATCTTCACGAAGTTCAAGAAGAGATAAATGACGAAATTGTTCATACAACAGGTACAGTGTCTGATAACAGCTGTATACCACCAAATCAAGAGGAAGAAAAAATAGAGGGAAAGGATAAGATGCAAATAGAGGGAACTTCACAGCTCTTAAACGATAAACTTGAAGAATCGTCTACATAGGAAAATGAGTGTGGTACCATATGAGGAAGTTGCCTCAAAGTGCGGGGTAAGTGAAGTTAGTGTTTAAGTGTCTAATGCTCCATTTTATTTCGAAAGAAAAGGAAGAAGACAGATAGAAGGAGGAGATATACCACTCAATTTGAAACCCAACGTTACGGATGATGGGGAGGCCGCAACTCAAATGATAGGACCTTACATTAATACACGTTCCACTAAAAATAAACGATTAGCAGAGGTGGGAGCTTTTCTTTACCCTATATGCAAAACCTGAAAATTGGAAGATTAGAGGGACAATTGTCATCCGTCAGACACAGTGTAAATGGTATGACTGTTAATTTTAAACAGGAATGATATGAGAAGTCTTTTTCTGTAATCAAAACTACCATATGTTCATTTTTTTGTGTTTTGATCCCCAAATTTCATAATGGAGCCGTGTGCTCGATGAGGGAATGTAAAGGTTCATCAAGGACGGAATATTTATTGCATAATGTTACGTCTTTTAACTGTGATTTTACTAGGGGGACTTCCCCTTCCCTTCAAAGATGTAGATACGAGTGGAGTGATTTATTTTATTTAAAAGTTGAGACATCAAACATTTTTAAAAGCTATAGTGAGTGGAAAATTAATATTTTATAAAATCACCTCAACCAAATCAAAATTTACATTATGTCTTTACAAGAAATTACTGAAAATTATTTGCATATTAGAAATTACTCCTGTAGTAAAAACTATAATATCTTAAAGAAAACGGGAACAGCTTTCTTGATCCGTTCTGACTTTCCTTGGCAAGAAATATGGAAACAACCAGGTGGTAGTCATTTAATTTTTAAGGCAGTAGGACTAATAATTATAAACTCTTATATGCATAATGATAACAACGTTTTTGGTCCCGTGAAAATGATTTCCAAAAATTAGCAATAAACATTCAAGTTCATGGCAAATGCCCATGTATTCCAACAGGAGGCTCCAATGCTATTTACGAAAAAGATGCGTCGACAGCAAAATCGAACTATAGTGTTCTTTAAATCTATACTTGAAACGTTCAAACTGTGGTGTGGACGTTGTATATATATCCAAATAAACCTCTTTTCATCTATATACGTAACAAAAGCTACAGTAAATTGGATTACATATTTGTAACTCCTTCTTCACGTAATTCGGTGCGATCGATTTTACTAAGTAAGTTGGGTTTTCAGACCACACTTCTCAGCATATTTCATTTCACGGAGAAATATCGTTACACTTAAGACATAGTTTTGTATGGAGGCTCAATGAAGATTTCGTCCTACAAGAAAACTTTCAAACTTACTCAACAGTATTACTTAAAGAAACAGAAGCTTTCAATAAATTCAAGTTTTCCCCTTTAGCGCTAGGGGAAAAATAAGTGTGTTATAGTTTAGAATTGGGGATATTATGTATCTTATAATAATACTATTACATATTATCAACAATTATTACAGGCGTATAATGATCGAGCAATGACTGACAGTAAATGGTTAGCAAAAGTCCATCACACATAAGCCAAAATGAATATTGGTGAAAACAATATTCTGGTATGATAAAACGTAATCAGTTTAAAAAATGTGGAATTCAGGAAACTTTATCTATTCATGTGGTCCATAAAAATAAAAAATAAGAAGATCGGTTGATAAACAGTTTTTAAGACAATAAGGGGATTATTTACGAAGGCCCAAAAGTTTACGCGGTAATTCGAAATTTGTACAACAATGATTTTCAAGGGCCTCCTATAATTCAAGGGTGCATTCCAAAAACTTTAATAGAGGATTTTCCCTCTATTTCCCTACATGATCAAGAATATCTTTCCGCTCCCTTCTCTAACAATGAGATATCGGATGCTATCGATTCACTCAATTTGAAAGCTAATAGCGACCCAGACGGCCTTAACGGGAAGTGGGTAAATCAAAATAAACAATTTATAGGTAAAGAATTATTACCAGTATATAATTTCGTGTAGAGCCAACCTAAATATGACGAAGATTTTTTGAAACCATCAGTAACTTATTTCGAAAGAACTCTCAAGTGGCCTCTAGGGCTTCATACCGTTTATTGTACGTACAAAACACGGATCAAAAGAACCATCAATTCCAATAAATTGTCAAAATTGTATTCGAGGTGCAGTTCCTATTTATGTCCAATTGAAAATCAGATACCTCCTTTTGGTAGCACAAGGAGGCGGGAACTTTCCCTTCCTAATCTTTAAAGATGAATTATGAGAGTACATGATAATTTAGCCCACTCTTTCCTGTTTGAAGTTATGCGACTAGTAAAATTATCTTATAAAATGGATTTATAAACATAGGTACATGAAAATACAGAAAAACGGATCAATTAGTACACGGATAAAATTAAATAAAGGAACAATGCAAGGCTGCCCCTGTGTGTTATTATGTTTCGCTATTGCGTTAATTTCTTTTGTATTAGCGGCTTTGCATCTTTGCATTAGCATTTTGTTTTAACAAAACTATATTACGTACACCTCGTAATATTTTATATCGATCTATCTCCCAAGGGTGGCAAATCTAAAAAAATAAAGAGACAAGCTCAATCTCTCATCACGCACAGGTTTATTCAAGTGTTATGTAGGTTAACAAACAACATATTCTATGATTGGATGCTGTTGACTCCAAGAAAGATTAAAGATGTCTTGTCGATTGATATGAGATCGATACAAGGACCGATGAAATGCCTTGCAACTACATTTATGGATATAGCTTAAGCTAACGCTCAGAAAATTCCTATGGCGGATTACTCAGTGAAAAAAATATTCCTATCATATATCTTTCAAATGTCAGGATAATCCGTCATATATAGGACGCCACGAATCTGAATGACCCGTAATATGTAAAAAAATTGGCGTTTTTAAAATGCAACTCCCTGTATCATTTTGAGGTTTTCAAATAAGTTTATAATTTGGACTCGCTGGGTATAAATTTAAAAAAAATAAAGGCATTACTCAATCAGATACATGTAATAAATGCGGTTAAGTGCATGATTTATATCATAAACTCATCGCGTGCCAAAAGAAAGAAGCCATATGGGAAAAATTTACAGAGGTATATACGTGGGTAATACGGTGTCATAGAGAGACTTGAGTGTAGACCAGGTTTTCTGTAGTTCTTTTTTCCATTGTTTCCCGCCAACAAGGCGTAAATTCCTTATATGGTTTACGGGAATTTATGAGCTTTTGGCATCTTTGGCTCAGGTCGGGATGAGATACGTAGAAGATAGAGAAAATATCATCCAGAGTCTTACTTTCCGTAACATCAGTGTTCGATTTGTACAATTTCCAGAGAAGAGAGAGAATTAGCGAGCTATGTATTATACGGTATTTCGGGATCGTCCATATTCCAGGCTAGAGGTATATATGTCTATAAAGAGAGGCAGGAAAGATTTTTGCAGAGAGCGGGAAATCTCAACCATCCTCTGCTACTAATCGAACACTGCGTAACATCGTGGCCCCTTGGTGAATCTGAGGGAGACCCTGGGAAACTTCGGCCGTGTGTTTCGAAATCAAATATTTCGTTTAAGGTCTTCATGCATCTAAGACTCGGGCTGGGATAAGGAAGGGGAAAGGATACGGGAGGGTGTCAGCCAGGGTATAAGTTGAAGGTATCATCCGATATTGTCCTGGTGTGACAAAAAAACTGAACTCAGTCAGGACGGCAGATCGCTAGGATTAAACCTACGACCTCCCGAATGCTAAGTCAACGCTCTACAACTTAGCTACGGGTTTTAAAGTTTAAACCGGCGTACATACCCATGACCGATCCGAAGGTAGCGACGTTACCGCCGCGCACAAAATATTGTTATATGGTATAATGAAAGGAAACATTAGGAAGGTACTGCTGGTAATGGACAGACAAAGAGAATGACGACTCGTTCGAGATAGAACGTATCGCCTTAGAATTCGACTCCAGAACTAACTGTTACCGTTTCCATGAATTAGAGTGAATCGCGTGGTCAATAAAAAAGGAAAAACACGGAACCTGACTTAACCTAACCAATGCTTAATGAACTTTATATAATTTGAAAATGCGTATATGTATAAAAAAATAAAGTTATTTTTCTGAAAACAATATCACCCTGGCGGGAATCGAACTCGGGTCACCCGAGAACCTGTCCGATGCGGTAGCTATTTCCTTCCCACAATGCTCCTAGAAATAGAAAATGAAGTATAGCTTGCACCTATTTTTCTAATCTGTGTGCTGTTTTTTATACCTTTCGCGAAGTTTGGAGAAAAGTAGCTGTAGGAGTAAGGGTTAGTTTTCATCATTCGTAGTAGTGATAGCAATTTAGCCCAAGTAGTAGTAAAAATTAGATGCTACGCTATTTTTTGTTCATCCGTACTGTTTCAGCGTGCACTCAGTCATTGGAAGAGACTTTTGTCCCACGGTTTTTTTTTAGTGAATTTCGGCCCTGAAATTTCTGATTACCGGGGCTATTTGTTGCAATATGCTCAAACCAAGTGCTGATACATTTCAAGGACACATCAGAGAACTTTGTTTCATAAATAACTCAATTTTCACCAAAATGTTGGAATGACGTTTGTTCGCGCACCCGTCTCAGTTCCCAATAACCATTCACAAAATTGAACTTCTCTAATTTTATCATTCTCAGACGTAGCATATCAAAAATCATTTCTCAAAGAAGATTACGGGGAATTTATCGAACTGACCATTATTTTTCTTGGAGGATTATCATTCCGATTTTCACGAGTTTTCCACCATGCTAGATGCATGAAAAAATTTATTTATTCCATGAAGAATCGTGGAGATTCTACATTTTTCGTGGAGAAGTTCTATTGACAGAATTATATGGTACCTTGTACGCTAAGTTGAGTTAGGTTAGGTTAGGGTCGGTTAAGTTAAAACAGAACGGAGGATACTCGGTACCAATATTATTGTGCACTGTTCTTTTAGAATAGCAATACTTTTATGTTTGTTAATTAGTTATCTATGGCAATACTTTAGCGTGCTACAATGAAGGATGCTATCTAAGTGAACGCAATATAAGGCAAGCTAAATTTACGTACACATCGCAGTTGCTAGTTTAGCTTAGGTTAGGCTTTATAGGCACTTATATAGAAATATTAAAAGATAAGTTTATATTATGTTAGGTGCACGCATTTTACTTACTTCTACTTACTAATTCCTTAAGATGTTTAACCAGGTGCGATGCTAGTTAATAGATGTGCATATGCGATCAGTTGCAGCTTGTGTTTTGTTTAGCTAGGCTTCATGTATTCGATTAGATTATAATGTATATATGGCAGCAAACATGGTATTATATTTTAAGGAATGCTGTTAAATTAGTAAAGTTTATATTCGGAGAGATCTAAATGTTTTAACAAATGGTGATATTTCTGTAAAGCTTATGAACGGCAGGTGAATAAGTTACACATCTTATCTTATGATTTTATCTACACAAGTTGTACTGCTAAGTATATATAGTATAGCACAATTATTGCAGGTAAAAGCTCAATGTGAAGATTTCACAGATGTAAGAAAGCGAATCATGTGTTATACACCACGGAATATTTGACTCGATATAAATGTCTTGGAACATATTACCAGCTTTATTTGGGTTTTGCTAAATATATCCATCAGGAGAGAACACTCTTGATTAGGATATTCGTATGACTAAGCTTTGCCACACCTCTTGTGTCAAGGCCGGGGTACCTCCAAGTAGGCTTTTTTGGGCCGTATTCAGAGATAACTCACTAATCGCAAGATTGTCTCATGATTACTTAGTACTGTGCTAATGCCATACTAACTTTTCCTACTCAGAAATACAGATTACTAACTTAAGTCACTTGATTAGCGTGAGACTAGTTAATACAATCATCTTGAGTGATAAAATCTGGCAACGTTGTAAGGGCAGAATTGCGCATGCGTAGTTGAGAGTTATAGGAGAAGAAAAAAATGTTTTCTTCCGCAGTGAGATAAAATTAATTATATGAGTGATGATAACACCACTATGACTTACGCTCGACCTGTTCCGTTGTTCATGAATTAAAAGCTAACGTGACATTCTGATGCTTTGGATAACCATCAGAGTAAAAAATAATGTTCCTTTATAATAAAGCAATTCTTAATCTTTTCTCCTATTTATATCTTGCAACTGCAAATTGATCGCTTGTCAGTGTTCTTTACGGTTAAGAGGGCTCCTCGCTACAACTCTCCCATTTTTAACATTTTTGAAGTATTTAAAAAAAATAAGAGTACTATCAAAAATGTAAGTTCATAGCGTACTAGAACTTACAAATTACTATGAAATGCAATGGACAGCGATCTCGAAATCTTGTCGATTGATGAGTACTGAGAGTTCAATCAAATAATGACGTGATAATGTTAGAAAACGTATCACTCATCAATGGACAAGATCTCGAGATCGCTGTCCACTGTATTTCACAGCAATTTGTAAGTTCTAGTGCGCTATGAACTTACATTTTTAATAGGACTCTTAGGTTTTCAAATATTTTGAAAAATGATTAAAAATGGGGGGTTGGAGCGAGGAGCCCTCTTAAGGAGTTATTTTTCCACTTCCGTAGCAATGCTATCTTCGTGTCTCTAGTCCCAAGTAGTCCTGCCAGCCAATCCGATACGGTCTACACAAAGTGAACATTTAATTACCAACATCCACTGATTCCCTTTCACCCCCTGTAAATACTACATCTATGTATACCCATAAATTAGTAGGAACGGGGAGTAAAAGGGAATCAGTGAATGTTGTTAATTTAGGGTCATATTTATGAATAACCCCCAAGAATGGGTGGCTCCCAGGGGCTTTGAAATTATATACTCCTGGGAGCCACCCACCTCTTGGGAGTGATTCCTAAATATGGCCCTAAGAGTAATGTCTAAAATTTCAATGTCTATTAAGGATATTCTCAAGCAGGTGGATTACTCCTTAAAAAGTAAATATCACTTCCTAGCAGGTGCTTCCAGTTGCCAATTTGGAATTTGGTAGTATGTGGGAAAGCTAATGCAGAAAACCCAGGATCGAATCCTGATGTGGTTTTCTTCATATTCTGTTCTTTAACAAAAAACTTTTCTCTTTATATAATTTATATTCATTAAGAAATTTAATATAATTAGAGACCAAGGGCACGTGGAGGTTAGGTATGTCAGGTACGTTTTTCTTATTGAACACTTCATTAACTCGTTTTTTTCAAGCTTTCGAATATAGGCCTTTCTGTGTTTAGACGCTAGTATTAAAAGTCCATTTTGTGAAGATCGTATCGGATTGGCAAGCAGGAGGTCAATCAGGAACCAGATACCTGTCTCTTTAAAAGTTGCGTTGTTTATGTAGTAAGATTTCTTATTCAGAACCATTCGCCCTCCTCCACAAGGGAAGCTCAGATGGAAATAGTACGGCGCCCTCTCACGCGTAGGCGCAGAGCTCCTTGAACTATAAGTAACCCTGAGAAGAGTTTGGTCGACAGCTCGTAGCTTGGTCTGGTGGTCAGGGTGTCGGAAAACTGATCCAGAGATCCCGTGATCGAATCTTGGCGGCAAGTTTTTTTCTAATCGACTATTTGAAGTTCTAAAAGTACGATTCTCTGAATGTAAATCCACGTATTGGCTAGATGTTATGTGATGACAGTAAGTATAACGGCGAGACCACCGGTTGCCAGCTTCCAGCGTGGCACGTTGGTAGGACGTTGGCTTACGAAATAAAACAAGCCGGCCAAGATTCTTCGTTTTTCTTAAAAGCCATATTTTTATGCTGAATATAGTAGTATATTTTATCACGATTCCTTCCGAGGCACTTTTCACCATCATACCCTGCTAGACCATTTGAACTTATAAAAATATATTTTAAAAAGGGTTGCCCCTTCTGGTACTCAAACGTGGGTCCTTTCATTCTAGACGCCAACACTTTAATTACCAGGTAACAGAGAGACCCTTCCAAACCATGGTTTGTCCGTTGTATTTATGATGCGAACACGCGAAATTGGAACAAATGACGTCGGAGCCGGGTAATTATTTCGTACAAAACTCTTCGCGTTATATACAGCAGAATCTCTTCATGAACACGTCCCGGTCGCGAGCTTTTTGACCAGTCTAGTTTTTGAGATTCTCGATTTAATTGGCCAATGAATGCGCATGAAACGGTGCTCCAAATGGGAATCTCTGTAGCACCAAACCACCGTCATAACCAAGTTAGAATATGCCAACAGCACTTTCGCGTATACCGACGATAGGACTGCGTTCCCCTCCACACACACACACACACACACACACGCGCGCGTTTCCTTTGGACTCACCGTGGTACACTTGCACACAGAGCGAATAGCTAATCTCCACGTTCCCATGAAAATTAACTTAAGATAATATACAAAAATGCAAGAAAGCAATTATTAATAATAAATTTGAACTTATAAAAATATATTTTTAGGGAATAGAAAGAAAACTTCTTTGTCCCCGCCGGCAATCGAACCCGGATTTTTTATTCCCTAGGCCATTGTGTTACCAACGTGCTACGCTGGGAGCTTGACACCGGCGGTTTCACAATTAACCAATCACAAAAGAGAATGAGTGACTAAGGTTTACTATTAAATGCACGTATCCAGTCGCGTTCCGTTGCGTGGTTTGGAAGGACTTTGTTGGCTCTTCCCCTGCACACAATTTTTTTTCAGCTTCATAGCTCAGACACCATCCGTTTCTTCTTTGCAATGATGTCACGGGTCCATTCGATACACTTCCTACCACACACTGGTGCCAATGTCTCATTTTGGCATTTTTGGACTATGTTTTTTTTTTTTCGTGTATCCTTCATATATTTCATGTGACTATTGTAAGATTGTGATCAGTATCAAGGCAGAACGCGCTATGATCAAAGTTAAACTTTTTTTTATTTTTTTCTGATCGCAGGGTGGTATTTGATCTATCGGAGGCTCTGATAATGAAGACAACGTGCAGAAATCCTATATTAATCCTGTAGAATGCTAAATGTAATTAAGGTATTAAGAGTACACCAAATGACCATATACACTGAACTGTCATAATTCACAGGATAACTACCGAATATATAGTGATTTATGAAACCTATATAGTTTAACCATTATATACTAATCGTCCCTGACTTCGTTATTCTTATGAAAGGACACAGAAAAGACCTATTACATGTATATGCCATTTTATTTATAACTGATATAATAACGTTACATTGGTCAGTTACTAAAGACAATTATTCAAGTAGTTAGGTTATGGTAGATATTGTTCATTAAATCCATCTATATCTAAATTTTCATCTCTAGAAGCGGAGTGTGCACTAGCCTTGCGAAGACTTCTATTTGAATCTGACATCTCCCCTTCTTCAGGTGAACCTATTCGCCCGCTGCGGATTGATCTCTGAGCCGAATTAGAATTACTTCTCTCTCGAGTAACAGATATTATATCTTTACATGATGCGTCCTGTGGAGAAGAGCAAGACATAGTTAAACATTTCGCTATACCCATTTGTCTTGCAGCGTTCAGAGCAGATGATATTCTTTGATAATCACTTCTTCTAACAATAATACCAATATGTTCCTGCTGTTGATGCTCTATTGGCGTGTTGTTTGGAGGTTCTTTCCTGGCTTTACGCTTGACTAAGTATCGTTCTATGACCAGAATTAGTAGTGAGAATGGGATTGCGATCAAATAAATAATCAAGATGTTAACCATTTGATTAAATTTAAAACCGTCCAAAGACTTCTTAATGCATTCATCTTCTGCGTTTATATTATTACGAAAGTGACTATCTCGAAGTCTCTTCAGAACACCGGCCTCATCGGCACGCATCAAGCTGAAAACAAAGTAAAATTAAATTCATCAAACATTTTGAAAACTTTTAATTCCTAAGTTGAAATTTTGTATTGCAGTACTTATTTATAGCCAATTCGTCAAAATAAAGATTATGAAAATCTGAGAGCACTACATCATGCAAAAGTTTCTACATACGTCGATGTGTTAATATATTTGTGTTATTTTGCATTGTACCAGCACTAATACATGTATATTGGATTTTGAATTTTATAGGAGTTAGTTTTGATTGGCAATTACAAATGAAAAGCAATTTTGTCCGCCGTTAGCTATCGATAATTTGTATAGTGGCTTTGCCACCGATGTGATTCTATTACTATATTAGATCTAAGCCTTTTGTTTCAGACATATTGTTTAAAAGTTCTTTTCATGTGAACTTCCGTGAAGTCATGCCATTTTTTTTTAAATTTCACAGCCAGAACATATTTGAAAAGGGAGTCATATACAGGTTGTTCAAAAATTAACAGTAAAATATTGAGATGAGAATTTTGTAGATTGGAAAAAGAGGATAGCTCTTTTAAAAAAGAATGTCCTCACGGAATTGAAGTAACTTCAATATGGGCCACCCTTTTCGCGAATAACGCAAAATTACGTATTATCTCGACAAATAATAACTTGCAAATCACAACAGATTCTGCCCAAGGGTTGTATTATCAAA
Source organism: Lepisma saccharinum (assembly GCA_022664845.1). Lineage (NCBI taxonomy): Eukaryota > Metazoa > Arthropoda > Insecta > Zygentoma > Lepismatidae > Lepisma > Lepisma saccharinum. The sequence continues at coordinate 34,790 of JAGDQP010003795.1, read as the reverse complement.
GTTTATAATGGACATTTCCATTAAAACATAAATACTTTTTTTTTAAGCAAAATTTCGTATTCTAGAGATCTTAAATGTAACATGTTCGCAATTTGATATCTTAAGTCGCGTTAATGTGCTATAAATATGCTATTGCAAATTCTTAGAATGCAGGGATTTCGTCTGCATTGAAGAAACACTTCTGATTGCCTGAAGCAAACTGACGTCATCTGTCGTGAGCTGTACATAAGAGTTAGAGCAACAACGCAACTTTTAACGTGTTTACGAATTCTGGGTTGCTGAGAAGTAAGCAAATTCAAAATAACAGCAAGAATATAGATATTGACCCAGGAATCCAAGATTGCGGCCATTTTCAAAATTACTGCTGGCGACTCTGCCATTTTACACATCTTTACTAGTAATCAGGTAAATACAACATTTATGAATTTGGGTCCCCTAACCAAAGTTCTAGAATATCAACATCGCTTTCAAATGAGTCCAGAAGAAATCTTGTACGTCAAACGGTTCTCATTATGGTTTTCGAAGGTTTTTCCGAAAGTTTCATTGAATGCAGCCGGACTAGTTGTGAAATTTGTTGTGTTTTACGTAATACAAATTGAAACCAATTGAAAGTGTACCTTCTCGTAACTCTAATATTGATCATCAAACGTAAAATGGCAGCAAGGATGTTCAAATGAGGAAGGAACGTGCAAAATCCCACACGCTCATGTACAAAATTTCTTTGGGTTTACCTTTTCAGAAACTTCATGTACAGGAATTTAATAAAGTTCACTGGAAGATTTATACCTCCATTTACTTCAAATAGAACCATGCAGATTAGAGTTTCTCCAGAGAACACCAAAAGTCTTTTCTTTCATTTATGAAAAATCCACTTAGATGAGCATGTAGGGTTTAGCATCTTCAAACTCGATGTTTATGTCCGCTAAGACAACGACTCCTGGTTATCATTGAACTGGTTATATACCAAGGAGGTGGTGAGGATTAGTGTCTTCTTAATGTCTCCTTCAATGAATGAACGGGGCAGTGACAAATATAATTAATACGAATCACTTGCTAGGAACATTACCAAGTTCTTTATGAGCTGGGTTGCGTACCAAAGGAAATCAATATACACTAATGGAAAAAGGTGATTGGACCATTGCATAAATTCTTATTAACCATCACCTAATAGAACAAGGCATGCCGTTTAAGGGAAAACAACATAAAGAATTATCGACTGCGGCATCGACAGGAGAAGAAAAATTACTACATCGCTCACGCCCAGGAAGCAAACGTAGACAATATTTTCCAATGTTTGTTTCTCTTGTGGACAGCCACGTCGAGAACAAGCTTTACGGAAGGTAGCTAGAAAGGAATTTAACTAACTAAATAACTCTATGGCTTATGGAACTCGCAAATTCATCGCCGCAGTAACAAACGGTCGCCATTGGATTCTATCCTGGGCAGTATTAAGCCAGTTTTCATCACGAACACCTACTTCTCGAAGATCTCTTCTAATATTGTCCTCCCAACGACGTTTGTCTTCCCAATGGCCTCTTTCCATCCGGCCTTCCAACCAGGATAGAATACAATCTCCGTTTTTCCCCCATCCGAGCTACATGGCCTGCCACCTTAGTCGTCTACATTTCATTATTTTTACAACATCTGGGGAATCGTACAGTCCGTGGAGTTCTTCATTATGCAGTCTCCTCCACTCTCCAGTCATCTCGTCCCGTTTCGGCCCATATATCTTTCTCAAAACCTTATTTTCAAATACACGTAATTTATGTTCATCTGCTAGGGTCGTACTCCAACTTTCGCAACCGTAAAGTATTACCGGCAGAATAACCGTTCTGTATATTTTTAATATCAATTTCCTTGATATTAATCGCGATGTTAGAAGTTTTTGGACTGAATAGAAACATGCGTTCCCCGATACTAAGAGACTTTTTATTTCTTCCTTGACCTCATTTTTGCTTGTTACGTATGCTCCCAAGTATTTAAATTTGTTACTTTCTCTATGACCTCATCCCTAATTCTTATGTTCTTAATTCCTTCATTCCCTGTGCTTCGGCTTGTTATCATGTATTTTGTTTTAACTACGTTTACCTGTAGACCTATCTCATCGCAAGCTTCTACTAAGACATCGTTGTTGATTGGTAGTGCATCTATATCGTCCCCTATTAAATCTACATCATCCACGTATACAAACAGTTGATTCAAACCATTCAATGATAGTCCCTTTTTGTCCTCTTTAATTTTTAAAATAGCATATTCTAACGCAAAGGTAAACAGTAGTGGTAACAAGGCATCGCCTTTGCGAATCTTGAAACTATCTGACATATTATTACTTATACGTACTCTGCTTGTGGGGTCGTTGAGATACATCTTCACTAGTTGAACCAATTTTTTCGGAATTCCAAATCGTATCAGGATATTGTATAATTTTTCCCTTTTGATAGAATCATATGCTTTCTTAAAATCAATGAATAGCTGATAAACCGTCCCATTGTATTCCCATTTCTTCTCCAAAATTTGTCTCAAAGCAAAAATCTGGTCCAACGTGGATCTATTTCTTCTAAATCCACATTGGTGATCTCCAATTATTTCATCTACGTATACACTTAGGCGTGTTAACAGAATATTACTTAATACCTTGTAACAGGTTGGAAGTAACGAGATTCCGCGGTAATTACTGCAGTCCGACTTATCGCCTTTTTTGTAAATCGGAACAATTATTGATGTTTTCCATTCCTTTGGGAGCTCCCCCTTTCTCCATATAGCACTTATCAATTTATGTAGTTCCTTGATTAGTGCCGTTCCTCCTGCTTTAATTAATTCGGCTGGAATATTGTCTATTCCTGGTGATTTGAAATTTTTCAATTTCTTAACCGAGATTTCGATTTCGATCTCGATCTCGCTAGGTTCGGGAATCCACGGCTCTGCGGTATG
>JAGDQP010003795.1:0-31459 GCA_022664845.1 Lepisma saccharinum | reverse complement strand
CCTTTCTCCATATAGCACTTATCAATTTATGTAGTTCCTTGATTAGTGCCGTTCCTCCTGTTTTAATTAATTCGGCTGGAATATTGTCTATTCCTGGTGATTTGAAATTTTTCAATTTCTTAACCGACATTTCGATCTCGATCTCGCTAGGTTCGGGAATCCACGGTTCTGCGGTATGGATTTCAAATTCCTCTGTTTGTTCCCCGCTGTGTACATTAAGAAGTTTGTCGAAATAACTTTTCCACACATCGACAATTTTAGTCGGATCCGCCTGAAGATCTCCACGTTCATTTCTAATCATTCCTAACCTCGGCTGGTAACCTTTTCTTAACGAGTTTACCCCTTTGTATAGATCTCGTATGTTATTTGTCTTCCCGTTTTCCTCAATCTCCTGAATCTTCTGCGTCAGATATTCTCGCTTTTTGTTTCTGAACCCTAGTGTGGCGTCTCGTGTCGCGTTACTGTGGTGGTTGGTATTTGCTTCGCTTATTACGTAGCCATCGTTGCCTTGCTTGTTTTCGTTCCTCATGACGTTTAATGCATTCTTCATCAAACCAAGGTTTGTTTTTCTGTTGTTTCTTCTCACCTACGCGTTCCTTCGCTGCGCTCTTAATTGTTTCACGAATTTCCTCCCACATCTTACTTACATCAATTTCATTATTAATATCATCATTATTATTACTCGAGTCGGCTAGGATTTCGAACCTATTTGAGAGTTCGAGTTGGTAATCTGCTCTTATGCTTGGATTATTTAATCGTTTCACTTCGAATTTCAGTTGTTTTGACCTCTTGTTTTCTCTGTTCGCGGTGCATAACTTTTTCCTTACTTTTGTGATCACTAATTGATAGTCGGTGTCACCTTCCGCTCCTCTGTACGACCTAACGTCCATTATGTTGGTGTGTCTTCGTCTGTCTACTAATACGTGATCGATCTGGTTGAGTACAAAATACTGAATTGTGTTTCAGAGCTTAGTGAAAGTGTCTTGACTCCTAAATTAACTTAACTTGTGGTAGCTCGGGAGTGCAACTACCTTCATAAGATGTCAACTGTTTGCTCTTGCTACGCAGGCTTTGTGATGGACAAACACCATGTGTGTGGATTTGATCAAGGTTCTTTTATTCCTCCCATTTTCATTACTCCTATCGTGTATTCGGTATGGGCCAAAATTGCCTGAAGTCCCTAAACAAAACTCAAATTTAATCTGCTTTTAGAAGAGCAAGTCAAATGTAAGGCCATAAGAACATAATACTGGTTGCTACGTATTGTGTTGAAGTAACATCAAATACAGAATTCGATGACGGCGGACTGTCAGCATGCAACCGTCAGGGAGCAGAAACCGGACTGTGTATAATTTAGTTAATACAGTGCAGTATGAATGTCACACTTTCTGTATTTGAACGATAGTCACTGGTGTCATCGTTCTCACATAATCATACTTTAAGCAAATAAGCACCAAGGATTTGAAAGAGCTGCGGATACATTTTGCTCTTCGAGGATTTCACTTATTATCTTTTTGTGGTACAATATCAGCTTTTCACGGCCGGAAAAAAAAACATGTGGCAAATAAGGAATTCCTTTTCACACTCAAGGAAAGCATTCTTAGTTGTATCACGTCCACCACAGGATAACCTATCTGATCATCTTACCACTATCTTGGAACTATTCCTCGTCTTGTGCTACTGTGCAATAAGCAATTCCTTAACAGTCAAAACAGTTCTTCTGCTTGCGTCATCGTTCCATCAATGAAATACCACCTACAGTATTTGTTAAACGTACTGCCACCATTTATTTCAATGCGGATACATATGGGACCAAGCTACTTCACCCCAAATTCACTACCCATCAATAGATAAGAGAGGATGGACACTACAACATCTTAAATTGACACCAGTGTGGTCAACACTTCTTGGAGTTTATCAAGGTGTTTGTGAACTTATCTCATAGGAATACAAGAAATAATGCTCTTCTAAAACTTGCAGTTGCAGAAATTGCAGGTTGTTTCCTCCCTGCTGAGCAAATTTTGCAAAGAATGCAAGAATATTTTATCTGTAAGTGTTATCTTTATTTAGTGGCCAGTATTATCTATACAGAATGCTCAAACATTTCTTGTATAAGTTATATTTACAGTAACAAAGTAACCAAGAAAGTTCTTGCCAATTTTGATAGAAGCAGAAAGTTATGCCAAAAAAATGTCAATTACCTTTAGTCCTCAAAGTAAACCAATCGGCAAGCAGCAACTTTTGCCAACTTTCCAAAAGCCACGCAATGCACTGGCGGTAAAACTTAGAGTGGATCTTGGAACCAAAATAGGCCGTGGGTGCCTGCAGCATATCTTTCTCATTAGCGAAGGTTTCCGCACGAATGTTGTTGTCCAGGGAATGGAATCGGTGATAATTTGATGGCGCAAAATGCGGAGAGTATGGTGGATATCCCAGTGTCATCCTGTAAAGTTGATATATTTTATTCCTGGCTAACCGCGCCTCATGCGGTCTGACATTGTCCCCAAGGAAGAAACCCTTGAGATTCACTAATGCTAGCTTCTGTTTCAGTTCGTGTTGCAAATGTTCCAACTGCTGCGAGTACCGCAGTGATTGTTTGGCCCGGTGGTAGCAGCTCGAAGTGTACCACTTATGGACTAGCCTACCAGATACAAAGAATGATCTTGCGTAGGTGTAGAGGTGGTCCTGTGGTGTGTGGGATAGTGTCCCACGGTGCATGCAATGTCTGGAACGCTTGGGAGTCTCGTACAGGACCCACATTTTGTCCCTGGTGAGCACTCTATCGAATTTTATTTATTGGGTTTTGGTGCCGAGAAAATAACGACAAACATGTTGTCACTCGTAGGTGCTTGTTGACTTCCGACAGTGTGTGGGGTGCCCACTTGCTCCAATTGTATGCCTATGCGGTGCAGGTGAAGTCTGTTTCATCAGAAACCTGGAAGACTTCGGCTAACTCATAGTATTTTTGGCTGCTGTTCTGCTCTATGGCTGCTTTCAGGTACTCGTTATCCATGGCCTGTGAGCGCCTCCTGCGGAGTTTATAACACAGGGATAATTTTCCCGACCTGAATTTCTGAAACCAATACCTAGCGCTGCGTTATTCATATCGTTATCTACAAAGACTTGACGTATTCGGCAACTTGATTCGGCTGCGGACAAGACTACGTTAAAGTCAAAAAGCAGATAACCCCTTTATTTTTCTTCACTACTATTCAAGCTCTGATTGAAATACCTATCTCAGTCAGGACCAATGTTCTCGCTCTCACCTCAATTGCTTTTCTAGCACCTGAGGACTTATGTCCGCATTAGTGGCCACGTCTTTCTATGTAACTTTAAAAATGGTAAGAATTCTTTTGGTTGCCTTGTACATTGCTTTTCATGTTTACAGCCTAACTGTGCCCAATCTTATAACGTAAATATACGATGTTCAACCACACATTATTCTTTTGAACCTACGATCACTTCCTGTTAAGTGTTTGGTTATTATGTATCCATGCACCAGTTTTCATCATGATTTTAAGTATCTTAAGTAAAACTTTAATCAGTGTATAAAATGAGAATGGTTTGACATAGAAGATTGTTCCTTGTCTTGTTTGAAAGGAATTTTGATACTCTCCAACTTTGATGAGAAGATCGAAATTCGTAAATATATATTACTTATACCTGACTATGAGTGTAAATATGTAAAATAGTAGTGCCGCGAGCTGCCATTTTGAAAATGGCGGACATCTTGGATTCCTGGGCCAAATTTCTAATGACTCCATATCTAAATTTCATCACGTCGACAACACTACCATATATCAGAAGCAAATGTTTATTTCATTACATGCAGTTTCCTGACCATTTCCTTAAGAAACTGCTGATGTACTAAGTTAATTATTCCATGGTTTAGGTAATCTATAATAATAACTGAATATTATTGGCATCGTAAAATTAATGCTCAATCGGTGAGAATCGTGTCTTATAGCATCTCTCATAAGGGTGGAATATAATTTATTCTTATTAATACCTATATCGGAATTCAACCTTGACCATTGGGTTTTGTCTCGCAACAGCTCATAATATAGTTGAATATGCTATTTTGAAAAAGGGACCCGAGTCACATTCATGAAGTTTTGAGAGAAATGAAAAAAACGTATCTTTTCCAAAACAGTAAGGATATGAAGCATAGTTTTTTGGACTACCATGCCACTGTTCTGGTAGTTGGATCAGGACTAATTGTGATGCAAACCATGCGTCTACTCCCAGAGAGCCTGAAACAAGCAACAACTCAAAACCACCAAAGAAGTCGCTTTTTAGAATAACATATTAAGTTTATTTACAATCTTGTCTTACTTGCTAAAATACGCATCAATTGTTTAAAATAAAATATATTAAATTAGAGCTAGCTTACACTACGAAATAAGCTACGGCCGCATGGTGCGAAGAATGAATAAATAATCATTACAGTAATAGTCCCAGATAAAGCTAAGTGTCTGAGGGATGAAAAGGGATGGGGAGGGAGAGCAAGAAGAAGCAGAAGAAAAACAAACAAAGAACAAGATATTGATTTTGAGAATAACGTTGACAAATATGCGCGTAATCTAGAATGCGCGAATATACTAAATCATCCCAAGTATGTACAGTATACCGAAAGCATATATGGATAGCCTGGCTTAATAGGTGTTATAAAGAGATGTGAAGATAGACATTAATAAATCTTCTAAACTTCTTCGATATTAGACTATTAAAATTGAGGTACTCAATGAAGTAAATTTAGAATTGATATTTAACTTTGTAATTATTTGAAAAGTGAATTTTATGATTGTATACAGTCTATTATTTTATTTGAGGTCTACAATTCCAAACGGGTCCTTGTCTCAAAAAATTTCAAATACAGATATTGGCATTGTTGAGTTCATTTTGTCATTTTCTAATACAATGGTAACATTTTGCGATTCCAAATCATTTAGTTATCGTAAAAAATTAAAGCACAAAAATCGTAACTATTAGTAAAACTTATACATATTTTTATCCTTTTTCAATATATTTTTGTAAGAACGTAAAATATTGATAAACTAATAATTCTCCCAATTTGTAAGATATTTTATAGCTACACATTTTCCCTAGCTTTGAAAATTAAGAAGTGTATAACACGTGTTTCTGCGGGCTACGGAGGCTCAGTTGGTAAAGCGCTCATCTCTTGTGATAGGGGTCGTCGGATCGATCCCTGTTCATGCCATATGGGCTTTGTGGTGGACAAACACCGTGTGTGTGGGTTTTCTCGGGGTGTTCCCGTTTCCTCCCACTTTCTTCATTCCACCAATTCATCCCATCATCATCCATACGGCCTGAGCCATAGTTACCTAAAGGCCTTAAAATAAATGTAAAGTATTTCTGCCTATTTCCAAAAATTTATGGCGATTGGTCAAGGGCCCATTTGGAAATGGACACCTCATTTACATTTAATGTTAAATATATGTGATTCAATGGTTAGTTCATGTGGAATTAGGTTAGAATTAATTAGTTATGTTGAGAGATTTAGATTGGCATGATTATGGGCGTCACAGAAAATAAAAGATGAAGAGAAACAAACTGAAATATCAAGTTCATATTGCTCTTATGAAGAACGGGTGTTTGTTAAGAGGATAAATGAGACTAAGGGGTAGTTATTAGTAGATTCTTATAGTAGGTCACTCTGAAAAGAACGAAAGAAGTAATTATAATTGATTGAAAAAGGAAACGTAGAACTGAGTCTATTGGTATTGTTTTATCTGAGAGGAACTTGTTTGAATGGAATTATCAATAATGTAGGCAAGTGATACTGCTTTTGATTTAGACGGAGAGTCTGAAAATTATCTTCATGTGTTGTTATATTAGCTTATCCCATAAGTAATGTCGTATTTTTGCACCGTGAGAAAAAGAACGATAACTTACCTAGGACACTACCGTTAGTCAATAGTTTCCATCACAGTCCACAACGCACTGCCACCTGTCAACCAGTTGTTGAATCTCCCGCTAATAGAAGTCACCGTAGTCTGTTTGTGCAAGATCTGTTGAAAACGCCGGCTGGGTGAGTTTCTACTCTGATGGTCTGGGTACGTGGCAAGAGCTCAAAATTGATTATCCCACGGATATTCCATCAAATGGTCACATCACTTGGTAGGGTTGGAGTTCCTGTTTTGACACAGTTCCTGCGCTGCGCCTCCCCTCTTTACGTACCCACTGCCATTTGCGTGTAATGAGGTGTTAACGCATGTGGTAACCATTTTCCGAGTTTCGACACGTACTCAATGACCTGCAGATGACGATGAACAGTCGAATGGTTGACATGAAGATCGCTGGACAGTTCAACAATTTCCGTTGGATTTGCCTTCACCGCTGCTCGCAGAGCATCGTTGTCCCGCTGCACATTCTCGTGTCTTATCGGTGAGGCTGGTGTTCCCAGACCAAAACCTCTGGAACCACCTCTGGCACTTTTGCATATCTACAACACGCTGATCATATACGGCATTGGTATTTCATAGTGCTGAGTTCGCTGGATGTCCTTGATGAAATTCATACAGAATGACATACCGTATGTAGTATTCCAACACTACCATAATCAAACACAAACCACTCTTTCAAAATGTGGAGTAGACTGTTTTTTTTACACACTGCTGCACAATCAAGTGCTCTATATAACTCAGCTACGGTATGTGGCATCTACTTCACTATTCGCTCGTCAGATAGCATCATTGCAGTGGTCATCGCACATACGACATTACTTATGGTATAAATTGGTATTTAGTGGAAGTTTACGTATGAATTTGTTTTGTTTTTATTAATTTATGGCCTTTAGGCATCTAAGGGTCAGGCTGAATATGTGACATATGAGTAAAGTTAATTGTGTGCAGCTATTGATAACTGCAGGATAGCCAATATCTGTAGTTACAGTAAATTGAAGTTGTTCGTAGGTGAAATAAACTCTAGTTTCTAAAAATGGAACGGAACCTCAGTAGTCTTTCAGATCTTCTTGTCTATAAGAATCCACATTAATATCAAGAAATGTTCTTACACATAGGCTTGCTAAAAGTCTAAGTTTTACCCAGACAGTCCCTATTTGAGGAGATGTCCCGGCGTCCCGGTCGGTTTCGTGTTTTGCCCCGTGAGACGAAAAGCATTGGAATACATTTATAACGCCTATTAAAATACTGTGGATACTCTGTATACAGGCGTTTATAACACCTATTAAAATACTGAGCCTTTGTGAGTACTGATATTTCTATAGTGTAAGTTTGTTTTTAAGTTTTATAACAATAGAATATATATTGTGGCTCACGCGTCTCATTGCTTAGAATGATAGTTTTGAAAACGCGCTATGTAGATTTTCATTTCTAATCTGTGTATTGATATTCACTGTGTGAGATGTCCTAGTTTTGAGCTTGAGAAATCTGGCAAGTCTACTTACATACGACTAAGGAAAAATCGTCTGAGTTTTTGTCTAACAATCTATACAAAACAGTGAGTGATTAAAGCGATTTTTAGTACTATATAATCAACCTTGAAGTTTGTCAAGCAGAAAGCACATTATTTTTATCTACTTGATGAATCTCAATTTAGACATTCTTCTCTTGGGGACATTTCCTGATTTCTGGAAGTCAAACATTAAAAATAATGGTCTTTTTTAATTTGGGGTATGTTCTTATCTCTTGCATGCTAGGATTTATATAAGATTTTACCACGTAAGTTAAAGAGGAATAAGGAAACCAAATATTTCTTTATGTAATTAGTTCTGAATTTCCAGGTATCACAATGAATCTTCTTTCAAATAGGCTTTATGAAATGCGCTAAAATCAATCATTATTTAAAGGTCTTACCCAGGGATCTTTAACGGTAAGGGCTCATCTATTCTAGGAGCAGGTCACCACAAAATGTCAGTAATCTATTATATATCATCTTTCATGCAATCTACTAAAGTTAAAAGTATGATCAAAATAAATTGCCGGTAAAACAACATTCAAAGATGTTTCAAAAAATTAAAAAAGAACCAGTATGAACTATATTTTAATTCTGGTTTTAAAACACGTGTTCCTACGTTACTGGTCATAGGATTATTGATAATTAAGAAACGTTTTCACAAAACTTGGTTTCTGCACTTTCCTTGATTTTCAGGTTTTAGCATACCCTAATATTTTTGTGCCAGCAGTATTGAATTGAGCTATCAGAATCAAGCTAAAGTTGATAATTGGATCAGTAAATAGATGTTGAAATATGAAATTTCATCGTGTTTTTGTGGGAGAATTTTATATTAAAAAATTCTTCTGAAGAAAACAAGTTTTTGTAAATACCGAGTTTTATGATTAGCCCCTCAATTGTTAACTACATTCTTTTAGTGTTTCTGTTTCTGCGAAAATATAACACCTACTCACACAGCTTTAAAGATGCTCTTGTATGGAGCACGGAGCTGAAGAACTAATGAATCCAGTCCAAGGAATACATCTTGCCCAGTGTCTGTGATTCTGCAGATGTAATGTTCTTTGTAATATTCCAATCCTTGAGGCACTACGACTGCAAACTTGGGTTTCGTGGCTACTAATTCTAAAGCCTCCTCCGAAGAAGAGACGAGATGCTCTGGGAATGGTTTCAGCATTGTGTCCCAAGCAACTTTAGCGCTGCCGTATTTGGCGTTCTGAAACGAAAACAAAACTGCTAGTTGTGTCCTAGGAAATTATAGATAACAATACTCTTAATGTATATACAGCCACGTCCTTTTTCGTCATTGTTGAATATACATTCAGGGATAGAGCGAGACTCACATACACTCAATAACACAAAAAGTAAAAATCCTCTGCGCATTGAACTGTACTAAAACTAGAAATTTAAACTAGATATTCTTGCATAGGGTTAAAAAAAACTTAACTTTATTGTATATTACTCAAACGGATTTTATACTGAATTTATTTATTTATTAAGATCTTTTGTCATTTTTGGCTCAGGACGGGATGGGAAGACCAATGTCTTATTTACCATCCCGTCATTCATCTGGTGAAACTGATGGAAACTCTGGAAGACCTCAGTCGGGATGGTTGGCTACAGGGTTCACACCCGCGTACCTACCATTGCCTGTCCGAAGTCCACAACATTACCACCACGAGCTTTAGGTAGCGAAGATCGTATAAGAATATGTAGCTACTCTTTTTGATGTGAAATGGGATATCCGAAATTGAATCAAAACCACTAATAAGAGTCTATGTTATGTTATTGACAAGAGGAAAAAACCTATATTTATTTTGAAATCCACTTGCAACCAAGCCAGTTTTCATACCTTCGTAAGGACATTGTCGAGCCATCTAGTGGAATATTTTTAAACTAACTTTACTTGCATGTTGAGGAACCTCCATAGACGTTTCAGATAAAATAAAATGAATTACATAATAATGTAATATTCTGGTTTTGATTCAATTCTACTATACTGTATCATCCCAACCGTTCAACTCTGATTTCACTTTCACGATATCATCCCATTCGTTTGAACGCAGATTTGACATTAATGAAACCAGTGTTATCCTATTCATCTCAAAGCCAATATAATGTTCATGATATCATCCCATTAATTTGAACACTGGTACATTTTGACAATATCGTCCTATTCCTTGCAACTCTCATTTTTCTTTGACGGTATAGTAAGATTATTTATGCTTCTTTCATAAAGTGGGTAGCCTGAATAATCTATCCTCAGGAGGTAATTCCGTCCGTTTTGAACACTGTCAGAAGCTTTGCCCTGGGCAACATGAAGATTACTTTATGTTAATCAATGTTTTCTGCTACTATAACAACATAATTTAGTTGGAACTTATGTGGAATATTTTATTGACACGATTAAAACATTTTCTTTCAATATATTGATCTCCATCTAGCGAAGCTAAAATTTTGACTGCTATACACGATATGTTGTATGTTTTCGCTATTATTTCTTTCTTTCACCCGGTAATGGTTTCTTGGCCTATATCACAATTGGTTTGAAACAACTCTTTTCCGACCAGTTGCCTCTCCAGATGGTAAATAGCGCAAAGTCCTCTAGATATGGTGAATACCAGAATATCCCGAGGCGGACCAAAACCAGAACAGCTGTTTTGCAGCTAGTAGAGGGATCTGCAAAGGCCAAAGAAACACAACCCAGAGAAATAATAATGGTGAAGGGAAGCAGCCTCACCATTAGAACTATGAGGCAGAAAGTGAATGACATCGGCAAGACGTAGAGATGGACAAAGGCAACGGGAAGTCACTATATTATTTTCCGTAGTTTTAAGGCAAAACATACAGTCCAACAAATTATCCCAAGATAGAATATTCCGAAGTTAGACTAATCCTCTATTTAATCTCCTGGATGCCTTGGAAAAAGTTATTGAGGAAAAAATAAATTTCAATGAACTAGAAGAAAACCAGAACGAAGGAGAGAAGACAAGATTAAGAATCGGAACATGGATTGGCCCTATAAATATGTTAACACATTTTCCAAGTTTAAAATCATCAAATTGAAGTAGCAATTGGATGGGTCTTCTCGCGACAGTATATTATACCGAGCGCTTTGCTATGCTATTTGGAGTATTTATCAAGCACCTGTTCAGTTAATTCACTGTTCCGGTTCCTTCCCCAATTCAGTTCCACTGTTCCGTGACGTGTCACAGTACGTCCTAAACATGTACTGCAAATACCTTCTCGAAATCGTTTTTTTAGCTGCCTTGACGATCTAGGCGGTAGAGCATCGGCTTGCTGTCTAGGAGACCTGGGTTTGATCCTGTGTAGGGCAGACTTTCTTCCAGACATCAGTCGTAAATTATGTTATTAGTTGTTAGTAGTTGCTACCTTGTACTTCTGTACGCATTTTAAAATTTGTAACGCGGGTTTCCTGGGTTCCATCACCGCGCAGGCACCTTTCTTGGTTTGTTACAGTTACAAATATTCCCAGTAATGATTAAATTTACTAATAACTGCTTCCTTGTAATTTCATACTGCTATTCAACTTTTTAAACATGTTTCGAAATTATAAATGCTTCTGACACCTGTAATGCCATGCGAGCGAATATGGAGTAGTTGTAAAGTTATACCTGTTTTCACTCTCAGATTAAAATGCAAAACTTCTCTTCCACTCCTAGCCCCTTCAATACTTACAAGACTCTTTACGTAACCCACCCTCTGAGGACAGACAATAAATTATTGTACGGAGAAACTGGAACTGTGACAGGTGAACTGGAACACTTTAGCAACGTGTTCGGTTTCATATTCCACGATAGCCAATTCAACAGTTCAGCGCCAGGAAAGACAAAACCACATGTCAATACGGGTGCGATTACTATATTATCGTCGTTATCTTACACCCTTATTGATATTGTGGTTTAACCACTCCTAACACGGACATCTTCCGTCAACGAGTGAAATATGAGGAAGTACAGAGTTTAATTGAAATAGAAAAAGCAAAATGCGCCGAAATAATGAAACTATATACTAATAAAAAAGATGATTTGTTTTCTTAAAATAAGTAGGAAAAACTTTCTTACATTATAAAGTTGCATTGTAGTGCGTAACGCATATCATTCTTAGGTTGTCAGTTGTAAAAGTAAGACGATTGTCCCGAAACAGCTTTGTAACGTGAAAAGGTGCGTTCAACATCACACGTGCATTTTAAACGAAGCCGGTTGTTTCACTACACACTAAATCAAAAAAGCTGCATTTTCGCTGTTTTAGAGCGGCAAGAGGGAGCAATCTTTTGTAGAGCTGAATTTTTTATCAAAAAATGTGGTTTCCAACAAAAAGCTCTCGCTTTGGAAGTAAATGAGTGCTTTTTAGATGGAATTCCCTTCTTTTGAGTGTAATTTATTTTTTCAAACCTAAAAGAGCGATTTCTCATTGATTCTTCAAATTTGAAAAAGCGATATCTCATCCTTTTAGAGCTGTTTATTCTTCGATTTCTCATCTTTTAAGAATTGTTTATTTTTCGATTTCTCATCTTTTTAGAGTGGTTTATTTCTCATCATTTTAGAGTGATTTACAATGGATCATGAGCCATGGCTACTAACTGCAAAGGTTATAGAAAGAATAAGCTATATTGTGAAATTTATAGCGTTGCATTTAGTTAAAAATGACAACATAAAATTTAATTAAAACTTTTGTGTTAGTAAAAAAATAATAATAAACATTTTAAAGACATTCGTTTCTTAATCAATTCGTACTAAAAAGTAAAAAAATAATTTTATTTATGCATAACTAAAAACAAAAGCATGAGGTGTGCTCTCATATAGTCACTTTATAAATTCTTGGAATCACGCGCCTCACTCTTTTCTTTTTAGTCATGCATAAACTATTTTATTTTTATTTATTTTTTTTACTTCTTAGTACGAATAGATTAAGAAGAGAATGTCTTTAAAAAGTTTTTTTTTTTTCGAGTTATTTCGATGTTTGGATACATTTTCTCAAGCTAAATGTTGGGTGACCCAAATCCTAAAGTGTTCTGCAACCAGAAAAATAGTATTTATTTTAGGATAAAGAAATTGAGAATAAAAAAAAATATTAAAATTTACTTTTAAAACATAGAAATATATGAAAGTAACAATGGAATATTGTATTGCTACCGGACGTACTTCGTCTGCAAAGTTTCATCATTCTATGTCAGGAAATGTGTTAAATTAACGTTACAAGATTTGATGAAACCAGGAACCATTCTGAACTAAAGAAAAGAATGTAAAAAAATGTACCAGAAGACGTCGGGAGTAAGATATGTATCAGAAATATTTGGACGTTGTTCTCAAGAACCTGACGAGACGAAAGAAACAATTTCGAAGGCGTACTATCCCTGTCGGATGACTACCTGAGGGTTTAAGGCATTCGATAGCTGGTCGGAGGGTATCAGGTTCAAATCTACCCTAGTTCAAGTTTCTTATTCTTTTTCATTCAGAAGAACATTGCTTTTCTTTCTTACTACTTATGAATAAATGTTCCCTCTTGCATCTGTCTACATTTTCAACATTTTATTTCGAGGTTTTCGTGCTCAAAAGATGAAAACTTTATTTGAATAGGTGAAAATGTAACTAAACCGTATATCTACGTTCCCAGATTACTATAAATCCTGTTTTCTTCGAGCGGAAATTTCTCGTCTTTTCTCCGACAAAAATTCATTCTGAACGAGTGCGTCCCTCTTTCAGCTCAAATCGAGCAGAATATCGCAACATTTTTATTTAGAGTGTGTGAATCCCTCAGGAATCGATGCAGATATGTCACCATTTAAAACAGCTATAACAGTTCACATAGTTTGGAAAACATGTTTTTTTCTTTAATAGGGACAGAGGTTCTTGTATAATTGTGTCGGCCTTCTTCCCGGTTACCTTAAGGAGTGCTGTGAGAGCATTATCAATCTCACGTATTGCATCAGGAAAAGGCAAATCAGAGGCAAACCTCTACCGGAAATGTACATTTTGATTTTGTATTCAGTAAATCTGATTTCAAACTTGTATTGAAATGTAAACCCCGCAAATTTGTTATTGGAGAAGCATACTCTGGTTTATTGAAGATTAATCAGCCGAACACTGTTTGCAAATAAGTACATTTTGCTGTTTATACTATTTAAAAAGCAAAAATATATACTAAACAAGCTCTATCGTTGAAATATTTGATTTTATGTGAAAACAACATACATATGTAATTTATGTGCTAAACATCTGCTAGCGTGTTCCAAAACATATGATCGGCGCACATACAAAATATCAGAGGTCTGCTAGGCGTTACAAAGGTATAAATATATAGGAATCCGAGCTCTGATCATAATACAGGGTGTATCGAGAAGATTCATCGGATTTCAAAGTGCTTTAACTCCACATCAACATATGGTTAACGAACGCATCACACATCACTATAGAGGGCACTGTAAAGCTTCATGTGGTTGCCGCTAGGTACGCTAGCACTACAAACACTGGCACCGGCAAGTTTGAGAATTGCAGAACAATGAACTTCTCTAGGTTGTATGGGCCGTAATTGGCCTGCCGATTTAGCATTGCTCTACTGGCCAGCAAGGTACCAAGACCTCACTGTACGTAATATTTTTCTTGCGGGATTATGTGAAAGACTCTGTGTATGTGGCCTGGCCCCCGCCAAAAACTGTGGACGAACAGTGACACAATATATCATCTACTGCAGTAAGACCTGACATACTCGCTCGTGTATGGAAAAGTAGGTCTATCGTGTAGATGTATGGCGTGAGTGAGTAGGAGAGAACATTGACCATTTGTGAACATTGTAAGTAAAACTTTATAGCCATACTTTAAAATGTACTACATTTTTATTGGTAAAGTCCATTAGACTTGAACCTTTAGAAATAAGATGATTTTTATACACCCTGTATTACAATGAAATATTCTTACCGCAAAAAAATCTGCAATGACTGAATTTCCCACCGTAGCAAGTTTATATTCTCGTTGATCCACAAGTTCTTGCAGCGTCCTAAATGGCAACCTAACTGAGTTCACAGCTAAATGAGATGTCAAGGCTGCAGAATACGATGAGTAGATAATCATTCCTGCAATCAGGACAAACCAAAACACTGTTCTTGCAGAAAGTGTGTTTGGGGTTACTGGAGAACCTGTAACATAAAGAACAACACAGTTATAAACATATCCGGGCGTCACTTAGCTGCTTTTTGATTCAGACGAAGGAGATTCAATAGTTATCTGAATCTAACGGTTAACCTCACCAGATATTCAGGAAAATTAGATGTCATTTGTTTCCGTAGTCTCAATGCAGTTGCGCTACATCTTGAGTCTGTATTCCAACAGAGAAAAATCTGTGTCGGGTGCAAAACCATTCTTGGACAGCTTCTTTCACGTTTTCATCAAAACCAAACTTCCGACCCCAAATACTCCTTGGGACGGCCAAAGATGTGGTAACCCTACTTTGCGAGGTTGGACGAATGTGGGCAATACTAAACTTGAATTTCAGGAGCTGTTGAAGTTGTCACACGTGACGTAGATACGAGGGCGTTATCATGTTGCAGCAGTACATCGTTTGTGAGTAGTCCCTGGTGTTTTGTTCTGATGTTGGTTTTCAAAATTGTTGCGAAGAGTTCAGAATTCTTCCCTATTCACAGTTTCTCCATTCTCGATTAGCTCGGCTAGTTCATGATAGTGATTTGCTCTGCCTTGTGAATAATCACATCTGTTTGCGGCGAACAGATCATGGCGAGTCCAGTAGACTTGCGTTATTCCTGATGAATTTCTGTGTCCATTCATAGATTTACATTTGTAATATGTATAAACTACAGTACTTAGTTTACTTTCGATAGAAGATGTTGGTGGACTTCACATCCTCGCTAGTAATAAGGAAGCGCATGACTGTCTGCTGCTCATGTTTTGCACAATACTCCAGAGGGACCGAAATCTTCAAACGAATGTCACGTGACTGTATGGGATTTTGAGACTGCAAAAAACAACATACGTACGAAAAGACCCGACCTGTCATCTATAGAAGAATAGTTCATATAGAATACAGGAGAATCATCTTTCAAGGTTATTTTCTGGAACTTCTATTAAAATGCAAATATTTCGAAATGTTCTTTAACTGCTTACGTCATTTCAGATTAAAGTTGCTTATCTTTGAAATGTTATGTTAAGAATAACTTGTGTCTGTAATCACGACGACTAAATTAAACAAATATTATTCGTACGTTAAATATATCATATTCATCTTCATATGATAACTTATTTACGTAATTAGATTAAAAAACTTACCTTACTTCATAGATTTACTAAGGGTATGTTATTTCAGTGTTATCCTTATCCTAGCATGAGTGTTTTGCATCCAAAACTTACACTCTTTACATAAAGTTATTTTCAATAATGGGAAAGTATTGACGCATTCTGATTATCACTTTTGAACCTAATAACAACACATTCATACAGTTCAACAATACATAATTATTATATACATTAATAATATAACCTCCAGTAGCATAACGTCAATTAATTTACAATACCTGCTATGTGCTCAAAAGTCCTAAATTGAGTTTTGGTTTTATTCGAAAGAGGAACACACTCCTCTTGTTTTGAAATCACAGAAATGTGTAAATTATTTCATCCAACAGTTTTAAATTAAAAAAAAACTATATCTGCTGTGCCTGGTTTCGTAATTCCTGTTATGTTAAAAATCAGACTTTCAACAATTTTTCGTGGTAAAATTTAGTTAACTGTTCTTGCTAAATAAATATTTCCTTTACTCACGGCAATTCATTAATATGGAAAAGAGTAAAAATAACAGGTAACTTTAAAAACACGTTCATTGTTCTCGTGAAAATTGTATTAAAACGCACATAGCAGGTACTGCAAATTCAATGACCATAATTTGAGATAGTCTAATTCAAACTCCAACGTATGTAATATAGTCATATGCAAAGTTCTTTTCTGTACACACTGACAAACATTGTGTTTGCATATAGGAAGCGGCTAAGACTTGTAGTACTATAACTCAAGTCTATCTGAAATTTAGAGTTATCAAAGAAAATGTCAATTCCCTTCTGATTAAATGCAAATATTCCGAAATGTTCTTCCTACATTCGATTACATAAATATTAAACTAATTGCTTCTGTCATTTCTGATCAAAATGATTTATCTTTCAAATGTTAAGTATGACTTGTGTCTTTAAGCACGACGATTAAATCAGACAAATATTATTCTCAGTCTCTGACATGATACTCAAATATATTGTACAAATATATTTACAAGCTCTATGCTTGATGTCTTGTATGATGTGTTTACTTCATACACCTAATAGTGAAATAGGCGTGTATAAACTACTTAAGTATATGTAAATTTGACACTGCGCTACTAGACTACCCATGAAATGTTGCACATTCCGGGGGATATTAAGAATTTCACCATTGGTCTTATTAATTACAAAAATTAGACAGCAGCATACGGAAAAAGACATTCCAACATTGCATATCACGTTCAGTTGGAATCGAGGAAGTAGGCGAAATATAAATATAATCTGTGGGTGCGGCAGAGAAATTTATACTATATGTTACTTAAATTGTTAATGCCACCGCTAATGGAATATAGGGTGTTATAGATTAGAGACACTTGGTCTTTTCCATGTGACTTCGTGCCAAATTTCACCTCAACATTTTCTCACTAATGCTTAGGCGTTATTAGATAATTGTAGAATGTCTACTTATATGGCGCATTCCACTCCAAAATAAATGATTTTATAATAATGTTCGACCGTGCCCTCATATCTCAGATATTAATCAATTTTTATATGAGTAGATAAATATGATATAAGATCATTTCTTTATTTTCTGACGAAATCTATAGCCAGGAAAAAAAGATGAAAATGGTGTTGATATGGGTAGTTAGGTTATAAGTTTGGTTGGTTTAGATAAAGTGTTTGTTCACACGAGACTCACAAGAAATAGAAAGTGTCAATGTAATAGTATATATTAAACACTCTAATATAAAGTGAAGGGAGATATCTAAGGAATGTGATATGAAACAACCTAATTTATTGTAAGCAAATAACCTAATCTTATGTAAAGGAAGATACTTGACGGAACGGAACCTTATGCAGCATTAGGTAGAACGAGTGAAGGTTAAGTTAGGTGATGTTATTGTTTTATGCTACGAATGAATGTCATTACTAATTCGCTATTATTTTATGTTACTACAAGTCCATGTTATAGTATATTTGATTGAAGTAACACAATTCAACTTATTCATTACATATTTCATGCAGAGTTAGTTGTTGTAAATTAGATGCAATCAAGATAAAATATGTTTAATAGTTTTTCTCTGAAATACTACTATGTGCGAGTGGAATAGTTAGTTACTATTACATGGATGGCAGGCATTTTTGATTTACGGAAATTAGATATACTTTAAAATTATGAATTTATACTTTTTGAATGACATTTAAAGTTTAACGTTATGTTGATATAAATTATCGGAGGCTGTAAGCATAATACAATTTTAGAAGTTACTTTCATTGATGATCGAAGATTTATACTTTAACCGACTATGTTGCATATTGCACAAATGCAAGTAAAAGTTCAATGTAAGAACACTTCGGCTGCAGGGAAGCAAACTGGCCCACACCGGTTTTTAATGATTATCGTAAATTAGACCACGAGGAACATGAATTTGAAGGAATTTTGACGACTAAACGTTTGGAGCTGAAGATATCCGAACTTGAAATTTAATATGGGTGAAGATTTTCAGCATAATTTTGAAACAAAACCTTTTCTGGATATCAATTCATGAATAGTTGTTTCGCTTTTTATATAAAGGAATGATAATTTTTCGATTCATTTTCCGGTTCATAATTTGTTCCTACATAGTAATGGATATTACGAATAACATTTATTTATCGACTTTTTTTATTTTTACTTTTAGGCACGTAGATAATTTCTAAATTGATATTATTCATTTGTATTTTTATTGACTAAATAATACGTTGACACTACATAGGTATAATGTACGGAACTACAAAATTAAATATTTACAACTCAAGAAAATGAGGATTCAATTCTTCTTGTATCTTGATTAATGGTTCAATATGAGCATCAAGAAGCCAAATTCTTAAGGGCTCATGCTGTTTGTTAACATCAAGGGTATATCTGTGACCGTATTTCAAGAATTCTTCTACTTTCTCTTGAACAGTTTGACGGTGATCAATCGCTGGTAATCCTGTTCGTCTACTTGGGCTAAACAGTGAATCGGATTGCAGAATACTCAATAATAATAATAATAATAATAATAAGTGGGTTCCATAGTCTGGGGGTTCAATCGTTAGAGATGTCCGCGTGGTCCACTTTCCGGCAGCTACTCAGGGTGTGAAGTAAACTGGGAAGTCACGTAAATAAATACGCAACGAGCACTTGGTTTGAAAAACTCCTGATACGCCTATTGGCGCACTGTGAGGGTTAATTCACACATATAGTACCATGCCTCTGCCATGCTCCAATAGTGCCGTCTTGAAGAGAAACCATCCCGGTTTCAATAACAACCTCTTCCTATTTCCAACTGTGTAGAAACGGCATGGGTCGTGCATGGCACGAATGGAGCATGCGAGCGGAACGGCATGGATACGGCACTATATGTGAGATTTAGGCATGACACGACCAGCTGACCACCACTGAGTAACTCAAATGGAGGCTTCCATCAAGCACTAACATGTAATAATATCACTAATAAGGCCTGTCACGCCAGTGGTTTATTATTATTATTATTATTCCGGTTGAGAAGGACAAATAAAATCGGCTTGGAATAGCTGTTCGCTGAGCACGTGATCCCACAGAAATGCTGGTCTTGGCCTTTAAAGGGCTACTGCACCGTTTGGTATATTATTATATTTACAATATTTTTTTGTGCTTAAGTATAAAATTTCATGCGTAATTTCTTATGAAAACGGTGCAAAATACTCAAGTATCGTCGCATTTAATAATTTTGCTCCGTAGATGGCAGGGAAAGAAGTAATGTTCTTGGTAGATTCAGTTTGTGCGTCATGTTGGATGTAATTTGTAACCATTTTTATAGGTTATTTTTTAATAATTATTCATTTTGTGGTAGTTAATATTTTTGTACCAATGTAGAAACTTATGTAATTTGTGTGAACGACTTAAAACAAGCTGCTATAGTACTACTATACTAGGAGTATATAGTTTCTTGTGTTGAAACACCCATAAACGAAGTTGCATGTCAATTTTCAGTAGTTGGTTGTGTGCTAAGTTTGGGTTTTCTTTTAAGTAACTACCACCATGTTAAGCAAAAAAGAACAGATGAAGCAGTGGCGAAAGCCAATGATTACAACAGAGAAAACCTACGACGACATATGTCCTGAATTGGTTGGTTTGACAAAGGACAATTTTCTTAGAATATTCCATTCTGAAGAATTCGCAATATTCCATTCTGAAGATTTCGCTATTTAATTTTTGCAGACATTCCACTTGATTCATCGACCAGAAGATAAATACAGGGAAGAGGTATGTGTGCCACGCCTGCTATGTGTGCCATAGTAACTTAAAGGTCATGAGTCAGAAAGATCTCAAATTGGGTTGGGGCTTTTGCTGCATAAACAAAGGATGCAGAACAAGAAATTGTTCGGAGTGCAAGCGTTCCAAAAGAAAATGCAAAGTCCCGTGTGAGCAGCGATACTCACCGCTCCACAACACAATTTTTGAGAACACTCATTTGAAATTCACTGAGATCCTTTATCTCATTTACATTTGACAAACAAGGAGAAGAGTCCCGTCGAATCGATGCTTTCGAAAGAACTAATGTTACCTCACGTGTAATTTCAGAATGGGCAAAAGTGTTTCGTGAAATATGTCATTTTGCAGTCCGTAAGCGACGAAAGCTTAGGGTAGATGCGATCGAGATGGACGAATGTCATCTGTACACACGTAAAAACCATCAAGGCCCAGAAATTAAGAGGAGATTCTCTATGTGCCGTTGGGGCTATTGAAAAGACACTGGCTACTGTTTTGTCGAAATTACAGAAACAAGGAATGCAAAAGTCCTGAAGCAAATAATCCGTGATAACATTGAAGAAGGGTTAACAGTGACAACAGATTATTGGACTGGCTATAATAATATAGCCGAAACTTGCAACGTTCGCCACAAACGAGTAAATCATTCACAGTGTTTTACAAAACTGAATGTAAAGATCACAAGAGAAGGAGATTCATATAAGTCCCAGCTTGTAAAAGTAACAAATCACTGTGAAAACATGTGGTGGGAAATGAGACCTCACATCAAATGTGTCCACGTGAACAGAAACAAAGAATGAGAGCTCATCGAATACGCATCTACTTACTGCGATCAATTTGTTTATTTTCAGAATATCCTCAGACCTTTGATATACAATCATAAAGGTTACATCTTGAGAAATTGGCGCCGAATGTTCCAACAATTCTTGATCGACATTAGGGACGTGTACTCTGGCATTGGTGGCGTGCGATATGAACATCCTAGATGTAGGAGATTTAGGATGTAGGAGAAGAACTTGAAGTCTATTTAGTCGAGGAACCTTGTGAACATGACCCATCCTTACTTGAGATGAATGTTTCTGAAGGTCACTTGGAGTCATTAAGAACTCCACTTCAACGTAAGGAGGTAACTACGAGACCGTCCCCCGAAACACTAGCAACTCTAGACTAACATCCATCTACTCAGCCTTGGGGCCAGTTTCTGGAAGAGCACATCCGATCTCGTGATGCACTCAAATGGATACGCTTGCATCACACAGCTGAGGATCTCAATGCATTTCTCCCGACTCTTCATTTGCTTAATGAAGTTTTCCAAGCTATTCAGCATAAAGAACAGATCTGTAGCTGGCAAATCCCACAAGGTAATCTCTCAAGAGATACACATCATATACACCGACACCCTCAGTTGGCTTTCTTGTTTAGTGCTTTCACAGTTCCACATATAAATGGTTTGGGCAACTGTTTGTTCAATGCAATTAGCTTGGATCTCTTCAGTGATGAGTTGTATGCCTATTTTTTACGATTCTATACTGTCAAATACATGTGGAAACATCGAGACTGGATACTCACTCCCCGAGCAGATCCTCAAGAGGAACTTCAACGTATCCAATTCTTCATCGAGAAAGAAATTGATCTCTTAAACTGCATATATAATAGCTCTGAGGTCGTCTCCAGCGAAAATATGAGTGAAGGCGGTATAACTCGAGAAGGCTGGAGAGCAAATATCCACTTGGCTATTCTGACAAAAGCTTTCTGCAGACCAATACACTCTTATAGCCCAAGTAGAAGAACAGGATTACCAGCGATTGATCACCGTCAAGCCATTCAAGAGAAAGTAGAAGAATTCTTGAGATACGGTCACAGATATAACCTTGATGTTAGCAAACAACACGAATCATTCAGAATATGGCTTCTTAATGCTCATATTGAACCATTAATCAAGATACAAGAAGAATTAAATCCTCATTTTCTTGAGTTGTAAATATTAATTTTGTAGTTCTGTACATTATATTATACCTATGTAGTGTCAACGTATCTGGTGTAGTAAAAAGTAATCCATTATTTTTGCATGACATTGAAGACTTGACTTACCATAGTTAGAATGATCCGATTTAGGTCACATATGCGCCGTTTTGTTCGATAACGTGTTGCCATTTGTAAGGTAATATCATGATGCCTCTCTCATAGAAGCCCTTGTCCCTATTGGCCAAAAATTGAGACAGTCGATGTTCACAAGCCTCTCTTGACGCGAATTTTGCACCAGCAAACGTGTTCGCCATGGACAGGAACAGATGGTAATCACTCGGTGCCAGGTCCGGACTATAAGGTGGATGCATAAGAACCTCCCAACCAAGCTCCCGGAGCTTCTGGCGAGTCACTATCGATGTGTGTGTCCTGGTGGAACACAATGCCTCTCCTATTGGCCAAAGCTGGACGCTTCTGGGCGGTTGCTGCCTTCAGACGGTCCAGTTGTTGACAGTATAGTTCCGAGTTAAGGGTTTGGCCGTAGGGGAGCAGCTCATAGTAGATAATTCCCTGCCAATCCCACCAAACACACAGCAAAACCTTCCTGGCCGTCAATCCTGGCTTGGGCACCGTTTGCGCCGGCGCACCGCGCTTCGACCACGACCGTTTTCGCGTGATGTTGTCGTAAGTGATCCACTTTTCATCACCAGTCACCAACAGCTTCAGAAATGGGTCGCTTTTGTTGCGATTCAGCAGCGATTCGCAGATGGAAATTCGGTCAATGAGGTTTTTTTGCGTTAACTCGTGTGGCACCCATACATCAAGCTTCTTTGTGTATCCAGCCTTATGCAAATGGTTCCACACGGTTTTTTGTGCAATGTTTAGCTCTTGAGCAATCGAAACAGTGCTTACATGACGGTCGGACGCGACAATGTCCATGATTTTATCGACATTTTCGACACTTGGCCTTCCAGTGCGTGGTACATCTTTGACGTCAAAATTACCGGCACGGAATCGACGAAACCAAAATTGCGCGTGATTGGCTGTTACAGTATCAGGACCATAAACACTATTCACATTTGCAGCCGCCTGGCTTGCGTTTTCGCCTTTATCGAAGAAAAACTGTAAAATATAGCGTATTTTCTCTTTGCTAGTGTCCATTTTGACGCGCGCTCACACAACACTGAGTCAACTCATCACAACTATCTGAACAGTGTTTGTAGTACGCAATCTCATCGTTTGAACGCCATCTCGTTGAACCCGATCGGACTTATACAACGCGAGATACAGATCACTGAAGCCATCTATTGGCAAAATAATGGATTACTTTTTACTACACCAGATATTATTCAGTCAATAAACATACAAATGAATAATATCTATTTAGAAATTATCTACATGCCTAAAAGTAAAAATAAAAAAGTCAATAAATATGTGTTATTCGTAATATCCATTACTATGTAGGAACAAATGAAACAACCTATCATGAATCGGAAAATTGTCATTACTATAAATATATAAAGTGAATCAACTTTCCATTAATTGGAATCCAGAAAAGGTTTCGTTTCAAAATTATGCTGAAAACCTTCACCCATATTGATCTTCAAGTTCGGATATCTTCAGATCCAAAATTTTAATCATCAAAGTACATTCCCAATTCACGAGTTCCTCGTGGTTTAATTCACGAGAATCATTAAAAATCGGTGTGGGCCATTTTGCTTCCCTGGTGACTTCCGGTTCAAATATCTCGAGTTCCGAAACTCGAATCGTCAAAATTCCTTCAAATTCATGTTCCTCGTGGTCTAATTTACGATAATCATTAAAAACTGGTGTGTGCCTGTTTGTTTCCCTGCAGCCGAACATTTGTATGTACTGTGAAATCATAATAAGATTGCATTAAGGTCTTTATTATTTCATACCCGAATTACTTACCTCGTTTTTGTTGACTCTCCTACAATGAACGTTTATCTTGCTAGTTGAAAAGATATTTCATCCAGCCATCATCGCAGTATGGATACCCTGGCGCACGCCATCTCGTAGAGTTGTTACAAAACATGCGTGAAGTGTAAATACTTGTTCTAAATTACCGTTTGCAAGGTCGCTCTGGTGGCCTAGTGCAGTGTGCGAATTAAACTTTCTAGCCAGGGGGGAGGGGGGGTAAATATATGCACGGATTTCAAAAGTAAATGCATATTGTATATATATATCATATTCAGCGGTTTTCTATCCACTACTGGATGAAGGCTTCCCCCTTTTCTCTTCACATGTCTCGATCTCCTGCTATCCTCATCCATGTATCTCCTGAAAAACGTTTGATTTCATCTACCCATTTGGACGTCGTCTCTGTCATTTTTATCTGTTGATACTTATTATTAATAATTGCTTTCTTGCATTTTTAGTGACCATGGGTTAACGGAGGTATGGTAAGGTCAGGTTCGGTTACGTATCTACATTTTCCGTGTAGAAATTCTGGGATCTTACTGCGACGATCGCCACGTGAAATTTCTTCCTAGGCCGGGATAATATAATATATCAAGTTTGTCCCAACTTACTTAAGGTTAAAATAAAAGCGGGTGTCTTGGTAGATGTATAGTATTCCATATGGCGTCACTTCTTTGAATCGCCTACAGCTGAGAATGAATGGAATGAGGCCTACGTCTTCATACTAATGATTAGTCTGGGAGAAAAGGAGTATTTGTTATTTCAAGACGAACTATAACGTATATATATATATATATATATATATATATATGCAGGCGCGGGTCTAAGGGGGCGCTATAGGGCCCCCTCTTGACCTTCAGGTTTACACTGGGCAAAATGGCCTTCAATTTTACTTTTCACTGGATAAAGTGACACAACTGTAAGCCGACCCAGGCATTCTCAAATCGAGCACCATGGTGACTCCAATATCAAAGACAGACATAAATACTGTATTACTAAGATTTTAAAGGACATCCACTTCAACGTATGGACGTTGCTATTTTGATTTACGTAATTGTTTTTCCTACTCTCTACATAACAAATAGTGGACAAGAATCCACCTCTTTAAGCAAACAGGTAGTTGATGTGTTTATAATTTTATAACTGCTTATATAACCATGTAAACACAATATTGATTACGGCGCTAACTCTCTTCCTGACAAACCCGTCGAAATAACATTTCCAAAGTATTTTACGGGGCATCCTTCTCCATCAACTTTGCTGGCCCGTACAAACTTCTCCTCCCATGTTTTCGTCACCAAGTTAGTCAGAGACTTTAGTTCGTTCCTAATACCTCGCATAGACTTTTATTAAGAGTGAACAGGCCTAGTTAGCAGCCATTCCACTTCATCGAGTTTCTGATTAGTTAAGCGCCATGTTCTGTATTATACATTAATCATGAAACTAAGACTTTATCTATGAAATCTTCTTGTATTCATATTTATTTCTAAAGCTACATCCTTCTGATCCCAGTATAAATAACCTAGTTTCTCCTTCGACAGGACGAGAAACGATACACAACTATGGTTTAATCCCCACCTTGATCATATTCTGAATCTCCGCGCCTGTATATATAATAAATCACAGACATATTCGGTCCACTACTGGTTGAGGCCTCTCCCCAGAGGGAGGAGATTGGTCTACTGCTCCCACGTATATATATATATATATATATATACTATACTGGGATATTTGTCGACCAACGTTGGGGCTTCGATCACCATAGTAATGGATGAATCAAGTTGAAGTGAGGAAGACGTTTAAGAGAAGGACAAGATTTCGTAGAGAACGTCTACTGAATGACAGGAACATACCTAGGAAGACATAAAATGTAGAAAGAGTTGAGCAGCAGGATTTAGATCATGAACAAGAAGTAATCCAGTAAAACAGTATGAGGTATCTGGAAGGATCGATGCATCAATAGCAACAGATAATAATGATGTTGTTAAAGGTACATCTCAAGATAGTAATTTTCTAAAAGAATCATTTAGGCAATTTATGTAGGAATATAAGCGAGAGAAAGAACGTGAAAGAGAATAGAAACAGCGTGAAACACAATAATTGAGGGAGCAATTTGAGTGGTTACAGCAAACAATAAGAAATACAGTACAAGAAACAGATAGACATTTGAATGATGTGAAGAAGGAGAATCAAGTAGTGCTTAATGAAAATAGAATTAATGAGAATATGGCTATTGTAATACATAGAAAATCGTTATCAAGTCAGACAGAAGAGGAGACTTTTGCAGAAGTTCAAGCGTTAAAGAATGCTGAGGATATTATAGGTAAGAATAAGTACAATATTATGGATCAAGTAACGGATGAGTCGAAACAAGGAGAGAATACAGGAGATGAAGGTGGAAAGAAGGTAAAGTTAAATGTGAAAGGTAATCAGTTGAGTTGAAAAGAAAAAAGAGAAAGGACAATGAATATTTGAAGATAAATTTTAACGTGAAATGCAGACGGTAATTGTGAATAGATGTTGTAATACTGAGTCAAGTCAAGGAGGACAAAATAGTAAGAGGTTGTGTAATGACGAACTTCAGACAGATGTGGAGGTAAATCGAAATATTCCTTCATGCAAAATGGATTGATACAAAATGGATTGCCGAATATAGAATATATTAAGGAAGGAGTGGTACGAAATGAATTGATTCAAGATAGATTGAAATGTGATATGAAAGTTTGAGTTACTTTACCAGAAACTACAGAAACTTTAATAAGGACAAGAAAGGAGCAAACGTACTACCAAGGAGAAGAAAGGACGTGTGTATAATTACAAAGGTTGAATCATGTATTGTCTTGTCTAAAATTGATACATGAAATAATTCTAATGGAATAGAAGAAAGTACTCAAGGAATGAACGAAAATAATAATAATAATAAAGGAAAGCTAAACAAAAGAAGATGAAATAGAAAGAAACCACTTCTACTAGGCTAGAGGAGAAAAAAGAAGTAAAGAGACGAAAGGATACAACACAAAGCAACAAAGTCAAAATTCGAAAAGTAGCTCATGGCACCAAACGCAAAGCGCGTACATACCCAAAAACTAGAAATTGGAAAACAAGAGTATCTGCAACACACTGTCAACTAATCCATTATGTTTAGTAATCGATGATGAGCAATCGGACACCAAGGAAATACACGAAATAAGCTCACAGTATTTGAATCTAATTCCTGAATCTATCCAGTGAATTTGCAGTTCCCCTATTGAATTATGCAGATATGAAAATGAAGAAAAGAAGGTTTTAGTCCATTGGAAAGAATCAACACAATCATGAGTAACGGGAACAGATTCTAAATTAGTTGATGGTTATAGGAGAAGGGCAGAGTGAAAAAGAAGGATCAAAACAAAGCATGTTATATTTGGGAATGACTCATTTTGAATCGGATAATGGAGAGACGAACCTATAATTTGGTGCGTATAATGATTGTCAAGCCTATAGTCAGCAAATACAGATTGAGGAAAAAAGAAGGATTCTTTCTTTACTATTCTGAATTTGCAATGTTGATGAATGTTCAAAACTGTAACCAAATATTAATAATTGCTTACGGTTAGGATGAAACTGTTTTATGAGTAAAATGTTTATGGAAAGGGTGATTTATGAAAAGAGAGATTTTTTTATCTGGAGGCTTAATGATATATGTTATAGGTTGGGTTCGTTTAGATAAAGTGTTTGCTCACACGAAACAGAGAGTGTCAATGTAATAGGCTATATTAAACAATCTAATCTAAAGTGAAGCGAGATATCTAATGGAATATGATATGAAACAACCTAATCTATTGTAAGCAAATAACCTAATCTTATGTAAAGGAAGATACTTAATGGAACGTAACCTTATGCAGCACTAAGTAGAACGAGTGAAGGTTAAGTTAGGTGATGTTATTGTTTTATGCTACGAATGAATGTCATTACTAATTTGCTATTATTTTATGTTACTACAAGTCCATGTTGTAGTATATTTGATTGAAGTAACACAATTCAACTTATTCATTATCTGTTTCATGCAGAGATTAGTTGTTGTAAATTAGATGCAATCAAGATAAAATATGTTTAGTGATTTGTTCTTCTCTGAAATACTACTATGTGCTAGCGGAATAGTTAGGTACTATTATATGGATGACAGGGTTTTTTGATTTACGGAATATAGATATATTTTTAAATTATGAATTTATACTTTTTGAATGGCATTTAACGTTTAACGTTATTTTTTTATATAAATTATCGATGGCTGTAAGCATAATACTATTTCTAGAAGTTACTTTCATTGATGATCGAAGATTTATACTTTACCCGACTAAGTTGTATATTGCACAAGTAAAAGATCAACATCTGTATGTACTGTGACCCGAAATATTTACTTCGTTTTTGTTGACTCTGCATCGATGTACGTTTATCCTGCTAGTGGGAAACACATTCCTCCCTAGGCCGGGATAATAGAATATATCAAGTTTATCACACCTTATTTCAGATTAAAATAAAAACGGGCATTTTGGTAGATATTGAGTATTCCATATGACGTCATTTCTTTGAATCACCTATAGCTGAGAATGAATGGAAGGAAACCTACTTCATGCTAATGAGCTAGTCTGTTATTTCAGGACGACGTATAACATATATATATATATATATATATATATATATACAGTCCTGGGATATTTACTGCGTGTGTCCAATCGATTTGTAATATATTATCCGGGTTGAACTTACTAATCTCCCACCAGGCATCTTCCCAGGTGACGGATAGGAGAATACCGACCAGATATTGTGGGTATCGAAAAGATTACGGGGCGGACTAAAACGAGTACTACTGCCTTGGAGCTAGTAGAGGGATCTACAAAGCCGAGGGGAAGATAATCCGGAACAAGAATATAATGGTGAAGAGAAGCAGCGTCACCATTACCAACCTGAGGCTGAAGATAAATGACATCTACAAGGCTCAGAGATAGACAGAGGACGACATCTTGAATGTCTACCTTTATTGCGAGGTCGTAGAGCTGACGTCTCTACACCGCCAAAGTAGTAACAGATGGTTCATGGATTTCCCTAGGGTAAAATATTGTTGAGATAAACTAGTCCCTCATTCGGATCTCCGGGTGCGCACTGCTTCAGAGCACTCCGAGGACAGGATTAAGAAAAATCTTAGAATAGGTACGTGAAACGTACGAACGTTATACAAAACGGGAGCTCTTCAAGGGGCGATATCCTTAAATATCCAGACACTTACCTTGCTGACAGAAAGCACCAAACACGTAGATGCAGCAGCTGTCGAGAGTGTATAGATGATGGTCTTGAGAATTATTCAGAATGAACGAAGGAATTCTGATGGTAGCGTAGAAGGCGAAAGGCAAAAGAACAATTGAAGCTATGACAGTCCACCAGAGGGAGGAACTGTAGGGTCTGGTGAAACAAACATGACTTTGAACTTGACTCGGACGGCGGATGAATAAACGAAATCTGGAATGAAATTTAGCAATCGAATAATAAGAGATCAATTGAAACAATAGAAAAATGAGTGAGATAGAAGCACAAACTTATTTCAACTATACACGTTTCTTGAGGCAACACTACTAAGTGTATAATATTCAAAATACTGGAATCAAAATCTTTTTCCACGGCGTTACCACAGTTGAACCTACAAAATACTTTTATGCAATTTCTTTTTAATTTGATCTAGTTTCCAAGAGAAGAGAAAACTATTTTTGTCACAATATAGTTTCATTTTTCTATTCAAGGTAAACGTAAAGCATCTGAAAAAAGGAATATACGTACCTGAGAACTAGAAGTACGTAAGTCGAATTTTGTCAATGTAGTTTTGTACAGATCATGGAAACCCTCATAAAATGATTGCGAGAGTCTTTAAAAAAATTGATAATGTAAATAAGTAAGTTTATTATGTAGTATGTCCATATAGTATGTTGTTGAAAGTAAGTAATTTCTTCTTCTTTCTGAGAAACGAGGATTTGTGACTTACGCAGTTGTAGGTGCAAGGTACATATATTTTTTTCCCGAAGAGAATGTTTCTACATCTTAAAAGTTTTAGACGAGCAGTCTATGTATCGTCCTATCTATCTTGAAGCAGCTAGAAACCTTTTTGTCATTACTATATCCTTTGAAGTGTTGCCATCTTGTCACTCTTTTTTCATAAATTACTGGAAAACTGTCCATTAGAAGAAACTTTAGCTACTATTTTCTTTACAATTTAACAACGAATAACATGAAAATATACATAGGCTCCCATTTTCATAAAAACAAGGTGGTCCTAAGTAATCTCCTACCCCACTGAAACGGTAATTGACCAGTTTCAACCTTTCAAAGGTTTTTTCAGAAAATATTTTATTTTAAGTATAACGCATCATTGTAACAAATGTACATCTACTTCCTCATTATTTGTGGTCTAGTGGTAATACGTTCAGTTTTCTTGACAGGTAATACAAGTCAGACAACATAATACAATCTGATTTTATTTATTTAAAATATACAATGTTTCCATCGTGTACTGTTACGAACTTCTGACTACAATCCAATAAAGTGAATATTTTTGTAATATTCCATGATTTGAATAAAAGCATGCTTTAAACCATGTAAATTATATTTGTCTCATATGTTTCACTGCTAATACAAATCTTTATTTTGAGTAGCTTCCACATTTTCACAGAAAATATATTTTCTTGGAAAGCGTCTAAAACGTATGACAATTTTCCTACATTGAAATCAAACCACATACTACATAAAGCTAGTTTAGACTTTCTTAAGTTATTCCTTACCGATTATTTTCAACACAAGCGTATTGTAGAAAATCTTGTTTCACTCAGTGGAACTTCACAATTTTCGTTAAAAAATGTTTACAATACAATACTTATAAACAGTTTCGGCATCATATATAATATTAATTCACAGTTACTACACCATCCTCTCGTTCAATGTAGATATTATTTTTCCAATCCATACCCTCCCCCGTATTCGATCTTTAAGTGCGTTTGTTACCTATCTTTTATTTGCTCCTGTGGTCCTATCGTGTATTTGCCCTGACTCATGTTCCCTACCTTCCTGTATAGTAGTTTTTACCTCTTGTCATTATATAGCTTACCTCCCACATATCTCTTTCCATCTCAACGGTCTACTTTCGTCACTTTTTGTCATTCTTTCTTGCTGTTCTTTCTCTAATATGAGAGGAAGGGAGATCTTGCTAGCAAAGAAACCAACTTACAAAAGTAAATGGAGGTTGGAATTATAACAAATAATTGTTCATTCCTCCAGGATTTATTGTTTCACTGTAGAGCCTAATAGTTAGACAACCAACACGGCAGTGCAGACATGCGCCAAACATGACATGCCAGGATATTCTTCCATTTTCAGCAAGGAAGATGACTCGTTGAGCATCACCTAGAGAACTACGAGTTAGGTAGGCAGACACGTTACGTTCTAAAAGATAAGGATTAATTCAAGGGAATGGAAAATAATAATATGGACATCATTCAGAGAGAGAGAGAGAGAGAGAGAGAGAGAGAGAGAGAGAGATCATGGAA
>JAGDQP010003794.1:0-90632 GCA_022664845.1 Lepisma saccharinum | reverse complement strand
AAAAAAAAAAAAAAAAAAAAATGCGCTGACCAGACATACAATAAAATTAAAGGGAAAATGTGAAAGAGAGAAACTTTAGCATGAAGCGACTGTTGCCTTTAAAATCTTAAAATATTTCTTCGTTTTTTCAGTGAATGTCCGACTTACGATATGTCAAGGCGGGAGAGGATCTTAAGATCGTGCTATTAGGGACTAAAATCCACTACTATAACTCATGTTACTGTCTTTTGTATTAAATTTTAGATAAAATGTAAAATAAAGTTGTTTTGATTCGATTTTGCTTTCCAGAAACAAATGTTACAAATTTTGAATAACGCATTTTTCTTGTTATTAGTTCGTACGTTTCTGAAGATATGAAACCCAAAATTAATTTATAGAATCAAGGGCTAAAGTTATTTTTTCATCAATGTAGCCGAACGCCGGGATGGTGCCTTAAGAAAGGCCCTGGTCGATACTTTCCACATCCTCTACCTAAGCCCAAAAGCTTTGAATAAAAAAAAAAAATCGGTTCAAAATCAAGATAGGAGACCAAAATTACTTCATATCATATAGCCAAAATTTTACACAATTTATAAAGTGATATTCAAAACATTAAAATGCTATTTTGAATTCGATACGCGATGCATGAGCAAATTGGCGCTATTGTGTATTACCTTGAAGGAAATGTATTTCCCTGCGATTATTTTTTTATGGCCTTCAGGCATCCAAGGTTCCGGGCGAGATAGGCTGTTAGAAGGTAGTCGGTCAGGGCCTACATTTAGTTTGTCATTCCGACATTTGCCTGCTGTGAGTGATGAAAAACATTTTTAAAAAGCTCAGCCAGGTTGAGTGCCGCTGGGATCGTTCCCAGTACCTTCCGATTACTAAGCCGACTTTTTAACTTGTGCATTTTGCAAAGATATGAATGCCCGATTAAAAG
This sequence comes from Lepisma saccharinum, assembly GCA_022664845.1. Classification (NCBI taxonomy): domain Eukaryota; kingdom Metazoa; phylum Arthropoda; class Insecta; order Zygentoma; family Lepismatidae; genus Lepisma; species Lepisma saccharinum. Next base: position 89,713 of record JAGDQP010003794.1, on the reverse strand, counting down.
AATTTACAAGAGGAAAACAAATAGGCAATGCGTAAGCGGGACTTGAAGGCAAACAAAATATCATTTTGGGTCTAATCGGTACTGTTTTCAAAATATTTTGCAGAACCATTCCGAAATTTTAGACGAGGTACTTTGGATCATTAAATTTTCCATGCCGGCCGGGTAGCCGTGCGGTCTACGGCGGTAGGCCAACGACTCGAAGGTCCCAGGTTCGAGTCCCGGCAGGGGCATGGGTGTGGATTTTAATGGATAAAGGGCGAATCGTGACGGGCCGAAGTCAACAGTTACTCGAGTTACTCATTAAAAAAAAATCCATTCGTAATAGTAAATCTTAGAATCGCTATGGGTCAGATGCCAACGGCAATCGAAAGAAAATGCTTCATTTGACAATTGGTTGAGTAAAAATCGACGTTTAATGGACATTCTCCAAAGCACGTAATAATGATGTCATGCAACGCCTTACTTATGAGTAATTATGTGCTCATTTATTGTTATTATTTAAAAATTTTATATATAAGAGAAATATTCACAGTTAAAAGAGCTCATTCGAAGTTTTATACGTATATACCGTTACGTGTTTCACTACGCAAGCGTTCCAGGCTTTTCCTTCTTTTGTCCTTCTCCAGCCAAGATTTCACCTGTTCAAGCGCGTGGACTACCATATAGCGGACCACGAGCACACGAATGTAGGTCATAGCTTCTTCCTTTCGTTATTACCTGAGGCTGTTATTATTATTCCCTCCAATTTTCTAGAAATCTCGCCTCGGAAGCGAGGAACAACAAAGAAGGCATTTCAGAAATAGTGTCTGAAGAGGAAATATATTGTATACACTGTATAAGCAAAAAAAAAAAAAAAAAAGTGGTTAGTTTTTTTTTCTCTATAATCATTGAAAACCTATTGACTTTTTATTTTTTAGAGAGCCATTTTTCTTTCTCTCGAAACGAATTGAGATAACGTGCAATCTGATAGCGAGTCAGTGGCGGATCCAGGATTTTCATGAGGAGGAATCAATTAGACCAGGGACATTTTCGATATTTTCTTGCTAAGCGATTTTTTTTTTAAATAATAAATTTATCATATACCTCCTCATATTGCTAAGTGTTATCATGGAATGCGACACTGGTATTCCCCAATATGGACTTTTCTAGATAAATTGAAGACCACAGCAAATTAACGTACTTTTTTTTCCATATTTGGCCAAAATTTGATTACAGGACCATTTGTTTGTTCTTTGAGAGACCAAAGCTATCATTCATGAGTATAATATGCGCGCATAGTCCGTCTATTACAAACATTTTTTTTTTTATGTGCAGTCATACGTAATGCTAATCATGAACTTTAAAAATGCTTTTCTGTAAAATCAAGAAAAAACGCTCTTTTCCTGCGGTCTTCATATAGATTTGTCCGAAAACAGATCGAAGTATTTTTTTTTTTTTTTAGATAAATTGTTGAAATAATGCTATGGACCTAAAAAATAAATAATTTTACTTGAAGAGGAGCGCCCCCTCTCTCGGTCCGCCACTAGAACGAGTAAAAAATTCGTCTGTTCGACGTTTATGCTCCTTCACGCTATGTTTAGTAGCTAAAAAGTAGACAAAACCGTTTTCAGCTGTAGAAGAGGGAGAGGTCACCAAGCGGCCTAAGCTTTATTGGTAGAATGTTGGCTTTGTTATCTGATGGTGTCGATAATAGAACCACTCATCCTGATCGATCGATAGTTTTCTGGTAAGTTTTCTCAATCTCCAGGCTGATGACGGGATAGTACATTTAAACTAGATTCTGAGGGACTTTTTTTTTCCATATCATTTCCCGATTAACTTCGTGATCATTTCCCGATTAACTTCAATAAAGGGGAAGAAGTGTTTAGTGCCGTTGACTTCTATGTTCGGACTCATTGTCTTTGGAATATATGAAATTCGTTACAATTACAATTATAAATGAGGTCCATACCACCAATATTGACCGAAGCTACTTGATGTTTTCTCAAATCAAAACTGGTTCAGGGTTCCTATGTTCAAATACTAGTTTCCGGGACCAACAAATTCCGCACTATATTATATAGCCTATATCGTATTTTATGCATCCGTTAATTCTACGTAATGTATGTAAAGCCTGTTGGTTCATCTTTATTTTATAACGGTGAAACTCGTTCTTCAAGCAGTTCCAAGGGAAAGTAACCAGTTGGACGTGGAAAGGTTTTTTTTTTCAGTTACCCTTGCATGGCTGACCAAGAGTTTATTTTGTCTCTGCCCCTCCCCACTGGAATTCGTTAAAAACTGACAAACCACGGACAAGGAATACGTAATCTGTGTGTGTGACCATGGAATGAGAAGATATCTTATTTGAAAGATGGGGAGGGAGAAGGTAACCGAATGCAGAGAATACAGAACAGAGCTTATCAGCTAAACTAGAACTTGGGAGAAAAGATAAATCGTTTTGTTATCTGCTGGGCCGAAGGAACCGACCTAAATTATATTTTTTTCGTTCTACAGGGACGAATGTTTCAAAATGCGTAAACAAAGATTGACCATCTAATCTACGTTCTAAATTTTACATGCGGAAGGCGAAGCTGGTAAAGTTAACAAGTAGAAAATATATTTTAAAAAATGGTGGTTAATATGCAACTCCATTTTTTGGTAACGGGGTGTACCGTTTTTTTTTGGGGGGGGGCGGGGGTTATCCCCAAAAAGTCAAGACAATGTAACTTCGAAGCTGATGAGAAAATTCTTGAATAGACCTTTAATAGCAAAGAATGATTAATATTTTGATTTTAACTACGCTGTCAAATCGTGTTCTCAGTCTATACAGTATTTGAAACGAAAATATAAATTCTGACTTATCCAGTACAATGTTACAGAAAATAAAAAAATAAGGATTGTCCATATAATACGTCACTGTACTGCGACTCCACATTCTTTTATGAAAGGAAATATTTCTATTTGCTTGCGTGAGCTTTGGTGCTAATTTTGCACCGAAATTTCCTGCGCTGAAAAACTCCGATTTCTCATAATCAACTCAGAATGTTGAACCAACCCCGGCGCTTCCGCGCAAGAGAATTCGTTTCCTTCTTGCCAGATTTGAAAACTGTATTTTCTAGTCTGAACTCGTATCTCCTACTCTGTATCGTGTGTTGTGACGTTGTTCCTGATTGTTTTTTTTTTATTTTATGACCTTTAGGCATCTAAGGCTCAGGCCGAGATAGGGGAAAGAATGTGGGAAGGTGTCGGCCAGGGCTTAAGTTGAAGGTGCAATCCCGGCATTTGCTTGGTGTGACTGAGGAAAACCTCTGGAAAAACCTGTCAGGATGGTCGGCCGCTAGGATTGAACTCACCACCTTCCGAGTGCTAAGCCAACGCTCTACCACTGAGCCACGTTGCTCCGACAAGACTACAGTGGCACCGATACATTACTATCAAACTGCAACTTTCGTCTTAAAGTAGTCAGTGCAGGATATGGCGGGCCATGAAGTTATCACCTTACAGTGCTGAACATTGGCACGGATGAAACTAATCGACTATACAAAATAAAATTAGATATATTTATCACAATGTGCCAACTTCATGACGCAGGCGAAACCAGGCATGTGTAAAATAACATTTCTCAGCAAGTCAGACGACGTCGGTATTTGGCCGGCGAAGGCGAGGACGACCGACGGCGTCGGGTTTCGAAATATCCTGACGAGAAGCTGACGTCGGCGGGCAGGATTTGGGTGGGGTTACGCCTGTATTCCGACCCCGGCCCGGAAGATAGCCCGACGAAAAAACGTCACTTACTGTGGCTATGGCTAGAAAACACGAGTATGGCTTCCAACTCTTTTCCCCACAAGATCTGGCGCTAGTAGATCATTATCTGTTCCCTGAATTCAATAAAACATCTCGCTAGATGACCTCAGATGATGATGTCATCAGTCAATAAAGCTTCTATTCACCAGGGAGAAAAATGTAGCATAAACGCTGGGCAATGTGTATGGAAGTCAAATGTAATTACATGGAAAGCAACCTGTCACCACTGCGCTTCCCGCACCCCTTCGTAGTGAGGATACATACTTTTCAGTCAACCCTCACGTCAAGGTGCTCCTGATTATAGGTTAACCTTGAAGATACTGTACAATGTTGTGTTCATCTGTCATGTGTATTCCTTATCGCGACCTTCGGGTAAGTTTTCCCATAATGTCAGTCAGCTCCCTAAGCAGGAAGCGTGGAAACAAAATTCTATGCGTGCTCGAATATTTTATTATTATTATTATTATTTTCAGTAATTGACTATCTGGAATAATAACGCAATGAAGGATTTCATGTAATACAAACATATTTCTTTAGGGAATCGAATAGTATGGTGAATTCAATTACAGAACAAATCAAATAAAAGAAAAAGGTGGGGGAAATTTACCTAACAGAAACATGACGCAATATTTTTCCTTGTTTCAAAATCTTTACGAAATAATTATGCGCCCAAAGGAAATTCCGATGACGTCACTTCGAAATGCAAACTGTTGTACTTACAGTATACAGACATGAACACTTTCTGGTCAAGGATTATCGCGATATCTTTGATAAAATAATCATCAGTCTTTTGTTTCGGACTAGAATTTGTATAATAATCAGCCAGTCTGTAAAAGAGAATATACTGTATATAGTATATACATAAAAAAAAAAAAAAGATAAAACAAGACAGTGGCTAAACTATTTCACGCACTGGCAGGTGTTTTCTTTGTGGGAGGGCACCTCGTGTTTTTTCCTTAGTATCTCGCCTACCTGATTTCTTGTAGGGAGGGAAACCTTTAATCACAAAATATTTGCAAAAACATTTCTTTTATATGCATATATTGCATCTCGTAATATTTGACTAGCATTTTTTTTTAAAGTGGTAACTTTAAATTGCTCAAATATTACTGGTTTTCTCGTGTCAAATGACTGTACCAGTATCGTTAGTCCAGGTAGTTCTGCCCGATGAGCTCTATTCTTAGCGATACTGGAGTCATGATCATATTTAAATTAGATAACTGAGTGAAGGATTTAAACTCGATCGTCTAAAGGCCTTAAAAAAAAAAAAAAAATTCAATTCAATTAAACTCGATCGTCCACTTCCAGTCTGATCCAATATGGCCCAAATTTTCAGTCCTAGCTTAGTTTTTCACGCTTGTCATTGCTGTGTGACCCATTGATTATTTATTATACTCTTGATGAGCAGCGACGGTGCCAGGGGAAAATGTGGAGGGTGTGTGTGGCACTATTTCTTTTGAGTTAGGACATACGGTATGTGTAAAATCAGGAATACGCATAAAACTTCATGGGAGCCACAAGGGGACTAAGATGGATTCTGAGGGCTTCAGTTCCCCATGGTCCCATGTAGTGCCGTAGCTGAATTACGCATCCTATATAAATGTTACCCTAAAAATTTACCTTCTAGCTCTTTCGGGAACAAACCGAGACACCGCAGCTCAGTGGTAGAGCTTAGCGTAGTATTCGGGAGGTCGTGGATTCGATCCCAGCGGTCGACCATCCTGGCAGTTTTTTTTCTAGGATTTTTTTTCCTCAGTCACACCAGGCAAATGACGGAAGGCACCTTCAACATAGGCATTGACCGACATCTTCCCAAATCCTTTCCTCTCCCCTATCCCGGTCTGAGCCTTAGATGCCTGAAGGCTATAAATACAATTCAATTTGTGGGGCAAATAACATGGGCACTAAAGCACAAAACAAAAATCTCGGTCTCTGCAAGATAAATTAAATAAAACCATAACTGAATGGAGCCTACAGAATGAACTATTTAAGCTATGATGTAATTTCCATTACGTTATTATGGCAACCAAACAGACGGGTTGCTAACGTAGAAGATTCCGGAAGTCACTGAAAACAATGTCCTTGAATTACTTTTTTTTTCAGAAGTGTTAAAATACTTTAATGACTAACTCTAGGGTGCTGGGCCGCCGTTCTTGAGGCTGCGGGTTCGAATCCCGCCTGGGCTATAGATGCTAGTGGATTTTAAATTCATTGCCTTCATATCCTCGTAACGGGGCGAAGTCTATAGTTACTAAAATGGATTATATAAAATAAAGTTTACCAAAGTTTATTTTTTAATGACTAACCTACACTTCTTCAAAGAACTACTAAAAAAATGTAATAAATTATATTTGTTTTATACTTTTATTCAGAAAACATTTATATGAGGCGCTACACATATCTACACACACAGTTTATTTGGACAGACAACCGTTTCGTTTCTGCTACAGCAAATGACGTCAGGTGCTAAGACAGCAAAGAAACCCGGTGATATTAAGGGGTTTAAATTTTAAGAAAGGTCAATTATTATATTCATTCCCAAATCCTCTGCCCATCTTATTTGGTGACAGCACCAGCAAATATGAGGAAAGTGTGAAGTTAGCCCCACCACCACCACCACAAGGAGCCAAAATGTCACAATTTCTGACCGGTGTTGCATCCAATCGTTAGGGAGTACATTATTTTCTATAGGGAGTAAGCGATAAGCTGGTGACGGCGCCAGCAAATGTTGGGAACTAACTTCACAAATCCGTCCACCTTGTCTAGTCCTTGCTACGTCCAATCGTTAGGGAGGAATAGGGAGTGAATAATAACTTGGTGACGGCACCAGCAAATATGGGGAAAGTGTGAAGTTACAATTTTTGGCCGTTGTTGCGTCCAATCGTTAGGGAGTACATTATTTTCCATAGGGAGTGAATAATAACTTGGTGACGGCACCAGCAAATGTTGGTGGCTAGCTTCACACAGCCCCCCACCCACCCACCTATACAATTTCTGGTCGTGGTTGCGCCAAATCGTTAGGAAGTTCATAGGGAGTACATTTTCTTCGTTAGGAAGTAATTGATAACTTGGTGACGGCGCCAGCAAATATGGTAGATATGTTAAGTTATCTCCCCCCAAACTTTGAATTTCATGTCGGACTTGTTTTCAATAGTTAGGTTATTGTTAGGAAGGAATAGGGAGTATTGTATTTTCGTTGGGGAGTGAACGATTACTTCGTGACGACCCCAGCAAATATGGCTGATGTGTGAGCTTAGCCCTTAACAATTGAATTTCGGTCGGCGTTTTTTCCAATCGTTAGGGAGTTGTTAGGGAAAACTTTGGTAAACTTTATTTTTATATGGGCCAGTCTAGTAACTTTGAATTTCGGCCCGTTACGATTCGCCTTTAGCTGTTAAAATTCACAACCATGCCCCTGCCAGGACTCGAACCCGGGACCTTCCAGGAGTTGTTAGGGTGGAACAGGGAGTCCTGTATTTTTGTTAAGGAGTGAATGACGAATTGGTGACGGCGCCAGCAAACATGACAGCTAACTTTAACACAACACCCTCAGCCACTGAATTACGGATCGGTGTTTCCTGAAACAATTATGGATTTGTTATGGAGGCATTAGTTTCGTTAAGGAGTAAACTATTTCTTGTTGACGGCGCCAGTAAATATGGCGGATGCGTGAGCTTATAGGATCGGATCAGACCGCTTGCTCTGGGATTTTGATCAAACTTGGCTGCCCAATATCACGGATAGCGATCTGCAAATTTAGGCTGAGTATGACCACCCGGGGCAAAGGTATGATACTTTCGATTTTTATATGTGAAGCGCGTTTACGAGGAACACTCGGCATCTTTCAGAGCCCAATTTTGATGAAAATATGTATGTAGATATAGTGCCTAGGAAAGAGTCTTTTCGTAGGCACAATGTTAAATATATTTAACGCAAATGATTAGCAACGGATATTGAACAGGAGGTTATATCGACAATGACCGCCATCTTGAAAGCGGCCATCATGACGCTGCTTCAATTTTTCAAAATAGTAATTCAATATATTTAACACTTTTTAAAAGAAAATACTTGTTCCTTACTCCGTTTTCGATTTACTTGCTCTCTAGGTTCCATTTTTCTCGGGTCCCCATGACGTTATTTGTTGATCATTAAAGCTAAAATTTTGGCTGTGAAAGTTTACCTATATACGAATTTCCAACAAAATCACACATAGTTCACATATCCGCCATATTTACTGGTGCCGTCACCAAGTTATCGCTCACTCCCTAACGATTACGCTTTTTTCTTCTCTAACAACTTCCTAAGGATTGCAGACAACGCCGATGCGAAATTGAATAAGGGGGCCTAAGTTCACACATTCATTATATTTATTGTGGAGTCACCGAGATATGGTTCACTTCCTCTGGAAAATAATGTACTCCCTAACGATTGGACGCAACAACGAACAAAATTGTAAAATTTTGGCTCCTTGGTGGGGGTGGGGGCTAACTTCACACTTTCGAGATATTTGCTGGCGCCGTCACAAAGTTATTATACACTTCCTATGGAAAATAGTGTACTCCCTATTCCTCCCTAATGATTGGACGCAGCAAGGACTAGAAATGTTATAGGTAGGCGGATGTGTGAAGTTAGTTCCCAACATTTGCTGGCGCCGTCACAAGCTTATCGCTCACTCCCTATGGAAACTAATGTACTCCCTATGAACTCTCTAACGATTGGGTGCAACCACGACAGAAATTATATAGGTGGGGGAGCTGTGTGAAGTTAGGCCCCCAACATTTGCTGGCGCCGTCACCAGCTTATCGCTCACTCCCTATGGAAAATAATGTACTCCCTATTCCTCCCTAACGATTGGGATAAGTTAAAGCTTAATTCCGGTTGGGCGGGGGTTAACTTCACAGCCCATTTCAAAACAAATTTCTTTGGAAGCAAGGAAGAGAAGGTGCCATATGAATGATTAAAAAGCAGAGCAGTCGAATTGGCCTACATCGTTCCTACCAGAAACCTCCTAGTGCTGATTCCAAGGAGGTGACTTTCGCTATTAGACCACGAGCCTAATAGCAATTTCATTTTTTTTTTTTTTTTTTTTTTTCATGACGAGAAAGGAAGTTGAAAAGGTTTGGGACTTAATTCAAGGTGATATTTAAGTGTTCTCTTTGGAATGATTGAAGGAAAACTACCGCTTGCTCTGAGCACGTCCCCTCACTTCACTTTAATTAAAATACAGAAAAGAGAATTGTATACTCTGTAGACTAGTGCGGATGTACTAACAACATTTCAGAATTATCTTTGCGTGTGTGTGTGGTGGTGGTGGGGTGAGCTGGCAGCTTGTTTGAGGGATAATGTTCTGGAGAAAGGGATAGGGAAGATAGCGGCCATCGACTTGCTTGATGGAACTGAAGAAAAACTTGTAAAATCTAAGTAAGGTCTCGAAGCCTCGTGTTGGGGCTGATTTTCATGAACGCTTGCGTTGCTTGCGATTAGGGTGAGTAACCAACTGAAACATGTGTTTTATTGCGTGTTCTATGTGTAACGCGTATTTCAATCGACTATTCACCCAAATCACAAGCAACGCAAGCTTCCAAGGAAAGCAGCTCTTAGCCCATATCGATCCAGTCGCGACCGTGTGGATCTGGTGTGGATGACGCTTCTCTTTTTTCTTCTACAAGGAGCGATAAACAAATGCAAGAGATTCCGAGAAGTTAGACTATTTCTGAAAAAAAAAAAAGAAGAAAATAGAGATTTTAAAGAAAGTTTTTAGAAGGTACGTGGGATCTCGCGACGTTCTCAAAGCTTGATAGCTAAAAACTTTTAGTTTATGTTTGAAATCATAAGATATATTTTTAAATTACAGTATATTCTTTATGTGCTTAAAGGTCGTCTTAGTTTCAAGACGTAATTGGGCTAAAAGGAAAGATTAGCGCTTTGGAAAAAGGAATAAAGCAAGGATATTATTCAGTCTCTCCAAACCTCTTTTGTTGCGGTTCTGGAGGAAAGATTCCAGAATTTAAACTGGGATCAAGTTGGAATTAGATTCAATGGCGAATAGCTTAGTCATGCACATACAATTAGCTGATGGTATAATCCTGTTTTCTTCAAGTGCAGAATAACCAACAAACAGAAAGCTGAGTAGAATAATAATAATTCGAAAATAGGGCTTCAAATGAAATTAAGTTAACAAATGTATTAATTCAACCAACACGCTGAGAATAAGGAAATAGGATTCAAGGAGAGATAATAGAGAAAGTTGATGTGTTTATCTACCTGTCGTGCAGTCATTTTAAGCTAAAAATCTTGTGATTAGTTAAAAAAAAAAAAAGTCTTAAAAGTTTGGTGCCCAAGTAACATATTAAGAGTCTGAAAATCAAACTTGTGCTACGGCCGCCATCTTGGAAAATAGCGGCCAAAATTATTTTATTTTTAAATTTTCGGGGTAACTAAGCATCACATTGAAATTATTACGGGATAAGGCCCTGGCCGCTACCTTCCACATCTCTTCTCCTACCCTATCCCAGCCTGAGCCAAAGATACCTAAAGGTCATAAATGAATTCAATTGAATAAAGAACGTCCTGAAAAAACAACAACTGGTCTTTGGTTGTGTGTGCATGATCTATCGTTTTTAATGAAAATATAACATGAAGACGAGAAGTGCTTCAAATGAGCTAAATCAGATACGAAAAATGACTAAATTTGCAGTTGGTTACAATATTCATTATTTGGAGCTGACCGGTCCTAGACAAGAATAACAATACATTTATTTAATCGAGCTGGTTTCTTATTATGTTGCAATCTGCACTGTTTCCATTTTATTCTAGAAGGAATGCAACAAAACACAATCTCACATGACATTTTCATAAATAACTGTCTCTCATTTTCCACCTTATACAGTTATTATGATTCAGTCTTGGGCGATGACGTCACATTCTCGTCACGTTTTCACAACATTGTGCAGAAAACCACTATCGGAGTAGTGGAGTGGAGCACTGACCTACCAACTGAAGGACGAGGTTGAAGACAGTTCTTGCGAAATAATTTTCTTCGTCTTTTTTTTTTGTTTGCTTCAGGATGACGTCACTGGCTCTAAAACGTGCGAGAACATGTCGCTTGAACAGTAAAATAACGTCAAAACAAACACTGATCTATTTATTCCAATCCACTTTTTTTTTTTGTCTGTAGTTTCTATATTTTCCTGTTCGAATAGCGATAACTGCAAGTTTGTTTTCTGCGAATAAAGGAAAAAGATACGTGCTCGATAAAGGAAAGATAAGATAACAGCAGCACTTGTGGCCGTCCGGAATCTAGCATGTGATTACTAAATTATCTGTCGCCTAGTTTTCCGATAATCAATCCTATATTCCTTGGGAATATTTCCAGCATATTTGTAATGCTCTAGAAGTATTCCTTGCAAGTTAAAATGAAATATTCCTGGGAAATGTTGTAACATGTGTGTGTGTGTGTGTGGTGGTGGTGGTGGGGAAGCTTGTTACATAAGTGTATTTGTTAACTGCAATTTCTAGGAATCAATCACGTGAATAAATTTGTAGATTATTTTCCTTCGGGACGGACATTTAAGCCAATTATGGGAAAAAATTAGGTCATTGAAAATTGAACCTACGAAGGAGACTTTTTTTTTTTATCACGACAGAGAGGCATAATTGAAGAACAGATAAAGGCAGAAAATCAGGTGACAACAAAATGGCGCGACGAAAAATTGAGTGAAATTCCTCTAAAATTATTTATAACAATTAATAATAACTTGTACCCCCACAACTTATTAACCCGTAAATTCAGTACAAGCAAGCCATGCCCAAAAAACACCCTCAACTCTCCGAATTTTAAGTTTTATTCTCTATTTCTTGAAAATAATAATAATAATAATAACGCATAGAACTAGAAACCTGAAATACAATAGAAAAAAAAATGTTTGTATAATAATAATAACCCCAAATGTAATCTTGACGTAATAAGATTTTCGTAGTTCAGGTTGCTGTATATTGTGATCTGTTATCGATGTTAACAGAAAAAAATCGATTAAGAGGGAAATTAATTCTGCTTAGCACCAATAAATATTGTCATCTGCTCATTACTGTGAATACTAGAACATTAATTTTCGCCTCGTACAATAATGTAGTGAACTTAACAGTATTATACAAAGCAAACAAAGCCTTTATTGATTTTCCGCCTGTAGAGCTGTAACTTTCCTCTCTTGCACCTGCATTGCCATCATCAAGTTCGACGACCAACACCGCCACTCATGGTTTGTTTACCCTCCGAAACAAAACTATGCCGGCTTGATTGGTCACAGTGTTCTTCTATGTCAATTACATGTTATTTTATTGCATCATCATTAACGTTCTGGTGAATGAGGCAGATCTTTTATGTGAACTAAGCCTTCTCCATTCATCCCTATGCACCCACATAGCAAAATGACGTCCCAGGGATATCTGACGGATCTCCTGGCAGGATATCGGGACGTCCTGTTTAAGTCCCGTTTACATCCATGGGACGTATAGTTATAATTAATCCTTCGAATAACTATACGAAGGCATATCGTTCGTATAGTTATAATTAATTAAATAATAATAATAGTAAGGTCGATTTAATTTATAGAAATTCCAGGTAGGTAATCCCGCACGGCTTTCCGGGGGACATCCAGGGGACCTCCATAAGGGATGAACTGTTTGTATTGCCCACAGAGTTATCCCACGGACGTCCTTAGGACATCGCTATGGGAGCAGGACCATTCTGACGGTAATGGGATCGAAATGGGACGTACTCTGCTATGTGGGCACTTTCAATTGAACGAGTTGAATTTAACCAGCATTCATGCCCTAGGCTAGATACGAACTCGCGACGTTAGAGACGCTGGATCACACAATTCAGTACCCTTTCTCACCTATTCTCTTCAGCAGTTCTTAATCTCGTATGGTTGCAGTACTTAAATCCGAATCAATGCTCTAAACAGGTCTGTAATTGAGGCTGCATGAGAATATACGCACGTGTGTACTCACCATTTTACGAAGTTGCACGTGACTATTATGATCATAAAATGTTCGCCTCGTCACGAAGTTTATGAAATCCTTCAAGAAAACGAAAGAGTTCTGGGCATTGAAGATACAAGATTGGGGGGATGGGAAGAGAGTAAAATTTGCACAAACAAACATGTCCGTTTGTTTTACTCTACATCCTTCAAAATGGTGGAGTGTATACCCACCAACACTTGTAACACACGCTCACGCCTAAACTACTAAACTAAAACCTCGTATAAACCAGATTTACGACATTTTTCATGTTATAATCCCCTGCAAATACAGAAAAATAGTAACAACATGGTTTATTTTATCATTATTATTGAGGTACAGGAAGCAGGTAGTCTGCCGGCCGGGTGGTCTGCGGTGGTAGGCCATCGGCTCGAAGGTCCCGGAAGGGGCATAGGTGTGGATTTTAACAGCTAAAGGGCGAATCGTGACGGGCCGAAGTCGAAAGTAACTATCTGGCCCATATCACTAACTAACTATGGCTTATGGAACTCGCAAGTTCATCGCCGCATTAACAAATGTTCGCCATTGCATTATATTCTGGGCAATATCAAGCCAGTTTTCATCACGAACACCTACTTCTCGAAGAACTTTTCTAATACTGTCCTCCCAACGACGTCTAGGTCTTCCCAATGGACTCCTAAAATAATAAAAAAGAAAAAGCAGGTAGAAGTCAAATATAGTAACCTGCACATTTACACTGCGGAGTAGAGAATGGATGACATTTCCATATACTTAGAAAAGGAGAGAGGACAAGACGAAAAAGGAGATTATGTCCTCCAAAAGGAGGACGTCTGGTGATCCTGCTAAAGATCCTGCTAATGCAAATTCAAAGGTGCCGTAACAAGAATGGTAAAAAATATATATTTTAGCTGAGATTTAATCCCACAAATTATGTCGTCAAAGCAGGCTGGGACGAAAGTCTGTCTTTCTCAACTATCAGCTTATTGCATACAAAAAAATAGTTTACTAACGGTAAATTTAGTTCTGAAAATATGGGCTATTACAATTATACACAGCTAAAATGAAATTGTTTGCATTTATTTTGTACTTTTCTTTCTTTAAATATTGAATTTAGAACGAACAAATTACAGGAAGCAAAGTGTGAGAAGCGTTTGAATGCGTTTAAAAGTGAACACATTACATACAGTAAGAAAATAGTCTAAAGATGTAATAGCACTAATTTATATAGGTATCGGAACTGATGGTGAAGACAATGGTAGAGATCTGAGTAGAATGTTGAACTGTACAGAAGGACATTTACTAAAAAAATGCCACTTGGAACTATTTTGAATTTTATTTGTGGACCTTAGGCAGATAATGCTCAGGCCGGGATTGGGGAAGGTATCGTCGAGGGCTTAATTTGAATGTACCAACCCGCATTTGCTCAGTCAGGATGGTTGGCCGCTGAGATTGAACTCACGACCTCCCGAATAAGCCAACGCCCTACCAATGAGCCACGGTCGCTCGAAAATAGGCGTCACCAGACTGAAAACGACCGTGTAAACTAAGGTCCTCGTTTCCCTCTACTCCAGCAAGGGACACGAGCCGTCGTAGCTCAGTGGTAGGGCGTTGGCGTAGCATTTGGGAGGTTCGATCCCAGCGACCGACCATCCGGACTGAGGGTTTCCTCAGTAAACACCAGGCAACTGCGGTGATGGTACCTTTAACATAGGCCCTGGCCGATACCTTCCCAAGTCCTTTCCCTCTCCCCTATCCCGGCCTGAGCCGTAGATGTTTAAGAGAGAAAAATTCAAACTCAATCCAGCAAGGGACGACAACGTAAGGGGCTGAAGCCCGACCCCCATTTTTAACTTAAGTCAGACTTCCGACTTTTTCAAATGAAATATTGTAGCCCCCGGAAATTATATCCTGGCGCCAGTGTCGGAGCTGAGTGCATATATTGCTAAAAAGTATGTATAGTGGCAGCAGAGAGTACAAATCAGAAATCAGTTACTCTCTGCCTTCAGTTAAGCATAACCCAGACCAAAAATGTCCGGATAAATCGTTTTTCAGCCCAATCTGAAGATATAGGCGCTATTATATATATATATATATATATATATATATATATATATATATATAATAGATCACAGCCATATTCAATCCACTACTGGATGAGGCCTCTCCCCGAAGGGAGGAGTTGGTCTACTGCTCCCACGCTGACAGGACGGGTTGGGATATATATATATATAGGCCTATATAATGAAATTAAATAAAAAAGATTAAAGCTTTAGGATAGGAATCCTTTGAAAACGAATTGACTATAAAGGATTTTTTTTCTGTGAAGGAAATGGAGATGGAAGTGTTAGGGAGGATCCTTTATAGGTGCCATCCCGGCGTTCGCCTGGTGAAAAAGAAAAATTCGGAGAACGAACGCCTTAACCTGTCGCTCGGCCACCCCAAGGTCGAAAATACTTGAAAATGCACACAGAAGTTTATTTCATATCGGACTATACAGAGAAATAAGAATGAATGCACAACTTCCAGATAGTTAATATTTGATAGCGGAACCCAAAATGTAATTATGAAAGTAGAAATTCCAATGAATTGCGGAAAGACTATTTACACGGAATTCACATTGCAAAGCAAATGTTCGTAAAACTTCCAATTTATACGTGTTTTCAGTTGTTGAGGTAATGTTTCGATCACGCGTAGAATTAAACAAGAGCAAAATGAGTTGGTAAATTGAAAGCAAAATTATGTACAGGGTTTTTACTTGTTTACATTTTCGCCGGATTAAGAATTAGAAACGAAACAATCAATAACAGACTTATCTTTCTTTTCCTATCAGCTGATGATGATGACGATGATGACCGTAAAGCGTAGACGAATCAGATTGAATCTTATTTTGACCAATAAGACGCATATCACCCTGAGCCGAAGCCAATCAGCTAGTTTCTTATTTTATCCAATCAGAAAAGTAGATTGTGTGACGTCACTCCAATAGGAAGTTTTAGCTTCCGAGCGTCGGTTAGTGTGTTGGAGTGGGAGTTTAGCGGTTTTGCCTCCAAAAGTGATAGAAGCATTCGGAAACAAGAGGAACTAGTGTCGTGGTGTTAAATTGGTAAGAAATTCTACTCGAAACACGTGCTGAACTTACAAGTGCATATTAAGTATTTCTTTGTTAATGTTACATGTTTATTCCGGTGAGTGAGTTTGTTTCGCGAATTGTGAGTGTGGTGTAGAACTGGCGGGCCGAAATCATTGTTTACCGCCATGTCAGCCATTTTGTGTATTGTACTTTCTATTTTCTCCGGAAAGTGTGACTCTCTGCAGTAATTTGTTAGTCTTGGTCCTGCTTGTGCTCTGGTTGTCAACTGGGGATTATAGTGAAGAAACTGTTCAGTGTACTTTCTGTGCTAGAAGTTTTTGTTTATTGTGAAATCGAAGTGTAGTTGGACCAGATTTGACATATATTGCAGTTTGTTTTGCGTGTGGTAATCTAAAACATACGTGCGTGTTCTTTTGGTATTGTGAATATTGGCAATTTGTTTTAGGCATTGTACGGCGGGTTTTCCTGGTCCTTGTATTTAATATACTGGGTTAGGATTAAGTTTGAGACGCTAGTCAATGACTACAGTCTTAATTTAGTTGAATTTCATAACAGTTCAGCGGGAGCGTTTCTGGATCGTTCACCTGTCAGAAAAATATTGGAAGAAACTTGTGGCGGTATTGGGAATTGGCTTTCTCGTCTATATTCGGAGGTGTATCATCGAGGTATTTTGTATCGTCTAACCAATATTTCAGAAGCAACCGTTGTTGTCTAGGGCTGAGATGTTCAACAGTAACGTAGGTTTGATAGTTCCAATTAATTTGTGTACAGAGGCAGAATATTCTATAATGTAAATCTAAGTGGTTGAATTTATCGCTTCGCTAGCAAGGGAATTTGTTTAGAATGCCTGATTTGCTGGAACTTTCGGGTAAATTTTGTGCAAGGGCGCAATAAAGCTATACTTTATCTACACCAAAGGACACCACCCTATTGACCAATAGTATACGGTGTACACCACTAGTTTTAAACAACCTGTCACTAATACTTCCGTATGCATAGACTACACAGAAAATAGTATGATTCACTCTGAGGCGGTCAAATTAGCGAAAGAATCTACATGTGGTGGATTCATATAGTCCCACGTATATTTACGTATTTCACCCTGATAATACTGGATCATGACGAGAAGTTACTCTAATTTGAGTTTCAAGACTCCTGTACACTTTGGTAACATCTTTCTCTTGTAAATTTTACTTCCTTTGGTGTAGATAAAGTAAACCGAACACACAAATTGGATTAGTATTTGTGCAAGTTTTATAGAATAAGTATACCAACCAGTAAGTTCCTCAGAACGACAGTTACAAAAGGCTTTTGAATTTGGACGCTCAAACTAAGCGTCTTGTGAATAAGAACTAAGCAGTAGGGTTTTCAAGTGTTTCGTCTTTATCCCGTATTTTTGCCGGCTCTGTAGAACTTTGTGTAATGGTAAGCTGACGGCTTAATTTCGGACTATATCACTGCCGGTATAGCTGGTATTTTTTTTCTTTAAAGCCAGTTTGGTGTAATTTTTGTTGTAAGAATTCAAATTTTTCTTCTTGTGCACGTCCGTCTCTTGATGCACTGGTTCTGATCTCGCTTTACCATGAACTGTAGGTCTTTAGCTCGCCAGTTAATTGACTATTTGAAAAGTATTGTGGATATCCTTGGAAGTAATCTTGTTCTATAACACGACGGACCGGGTATATACCACCAAAATTATTTTGGAAATGGTCTTAGACTTAAAAATCCAGGAAACTGTAATTACCAAATTGGAGTTTATAAACCCCAACACTGATTAGAGTAAAGCAGTTCAGGAACGTTAGTTGACACAACAATCTTAACTAGAGAAGTCTAAAGTACTTTTTGGCGTTGGCTTACCTCGGGCGTGACGTTATCGAACGAATATATAGGTACAGGAATCTGAATCGTAGTTACGTTAGGTCATTGTGACAGGTTTCCATATTACCATTGACTTGATGCTACAGAATCATAGATGTCGAGTGAGCGACAGCGAACGAAGACTGGTTAGAAGCAGCCATCTTAGGTATTTTATTTCATTACCCGCGATGCACATAACCTTTGCTCCATTTATGGTTCCAAATTGAACTCCCGACGTATTTACTGCCATTGCTATTCATCGCAAGAGCCGTAGGCCTGTTTGTGATCAAATACTTTTTATCTTGAAATACACACGTTTTTGTAACACTTGGATTGCTAGCTGTAGTTAACGTGTTTGTAGAAAAAGTTACTGCCAAGGTAAAGTGGAATAGAGCGTGGTTGGTGGCAGAAAATGCGGACCGTAAAGTTAAATTTCTCTTCCAACAATTAAGCTTTCAACTACAAAGAAAAAAGAACCTGTCACGAACATCTTGAAGTGATCAGGAACTCTGAAAATTTGAACACTAGATTTGACTTATTGCAGTTTCCTCCAACGGAAAAATTTGATTGTGGTGTTGCCATCTAGCTTTTGACGCCAAAAGGAGTAAGGGAACTGGATTATTAGCTGCTATTGCATGGCGTTGTTGGTATTTCGGTTTTATGTACAAAGTGCAAAATGAGTGCAAGGACTTAAATTACCTTGTACTCGCTTTCATCTGACCTCGAACATGCCTTTTATTCGCAACGCTCTTCAATTTTGTTTTGTTCAACTAATGTACAATCATTTATTCCTTAGGCGAGTTGGCCCTAGTTCCATTAATTTCATTTTACGATGTGGCCCCTGTTCCATTCATTTCGCTCACGACATTAAGGTTAGTTTTATTTGTCGCGGGGAAGTAGTACCAATATAAACTGGTTTTTTCCTAGTATCTACGGAAATTAATACGGAGACACTCAGCAAGGAAGGTGACCCCCACCCTCCCTAGAAATTTTAAGCCACCGTTAACAGCTGTATTCAGGGACTTTTTGGAACGACTAGCGCTTTACTAGCTAGTGACTACCAATGCCAGTCAAGAAAACCTTTCTGAATACGGCTGATAATGTCCCATTCTTGCGCAGAATTAAATTAAATTTGTGACCATTTGTATAAGAAATGTCAGATCCAGTTTTTTTTGTGCCCGCGAATCTTACATATTCAACATTTTTAACCTTCATTATCCAGTTTTTAATCCGGAACTTTTGGGTTGATTAGCTATCGCATCGTATTTCTGGTGTAACACAAGGGGTCACCATATCACAAAATTACCAAGGTTAAATGACTGCCCTAAAACGTTACTTTTACAGCGAATTCTTTTGTTTCGTATCTTTTCATCACCTTAATGCAGTGGATCTTGTAGCTGTTACCTCAGTTTTAATTCGTTACCACACTTCTTACAACTTGATTTACTTTAGTACCGTGTCTTACGCAATTCCCCGTTTTACAGAATTCGCGCTCAAAAGAAGCGTAGAAACATCCTTGCCCTCTATCCAGGTTTCCCGCAACGTTGTTGCACGCGCGCTTCGCCCTTCCCCGGAGAATATAGGTCCAAATTGTCAGATTTCTCGCTAACAAACTTATTTAACCTCGCCTTTCACTTTTACGATCTTATATTTCCAAGATACGTAAATATCTTAATTCCTGCAAATTTTGGAAAAGGTACAATCTTCGGAACTGCACCTAATTCTGATGGTCACTTCGTGCTTGGCTTCAAAAGTGATTGTTGAGGGCAAAGGCAGGTTGGATAGTGAGATTAAGTTCATTGTTATGCAAATTTGCATTTTGAGTATCTTCAGCGCTTAAGCAACGAAGTAGTCTCTAGTACATTTTGCTTTGTCATTTAACTTAATTCTATTGTCGTAAACATTAAATTGTCTTGTAATTTTGTTCCACGAAACTTTTTACCAATGGAAGTGGAAGTACGTAATGACTGTTCCTTCGGCAGTTCAAGTGTTTCAAATTCTTAATGTTTCAACTTGCCCTTTTCCTATACTGGCCATCCAGGATGGTTAAATCATATGTTTCTTGGTGACGTTACCAAATTGCTTAGTGGTTACAACGCAGTATCCTTCCCACGTAGTATTCCAGTAATTGAAGTTAACCATGTGTAGAAGTTGATTTTTAACTGCCGAAGACCTATCGCGGTTTAATTTACATCTTAGCTAGCCTTCGGATTAGCTTAGAATCATTGGCAAGGAACAGCAGTTTAGAAGTAAAATATGGAGAAAAGTTGAAACTTCCAGCTTGTAGACGGAACCAATGTTGCCAGCTGTATGACCATTGTGGCTGATGGCTATCCAAAAAACTTCGAGATTTTTCTTGTAGCTAATTCGAATGCTAGGATTCTTTTTAAGAAAGGGTCTGTAGTTGTCAGGACGGTTGCCAGTGCTTTAGCTTTGTCTGCAGTTTGTGGAATTAATTTTGTACAGGGTGTCTACCACCCTGGAGGATCTGGAGTACTCGTGGATTTTTCACTGCTGACCCGATTTTTTAATACCAATGTAAACGTTGCTTGGTAGTTGGTAGTGGGATTAAAAAAGAATTTTTTTTTAAAGTTCCACTCAGAATTTGGAATTAGTAAACACCATGCTGTGGTGAAGCGTGTACACAACTTGTATGGTTCGTAAATGCAGGTTCGCTCTTGGCAGCAGGTGAACGCTGCACAACTCGCAGCACCTTGCAGTCAACAACTTACTACGAATTATGTTGGAGTTAACGCAGTGAAAATTAGAACTTGGGGGGGATTTCCTGTTGAAATTGCTCGCATGGTTACCTGCATCGGAGGTTTCACTTGCATTGCCCTTATTGCACTAGTTCTGAGGCCTTCAGTGAGCCAAAGAATTGATATGAACACGATATTTTTTGTGCCTGTCAATTATTACCTTTGAACGCTTGTTCTTAATGTAATTAGTGCCACATCACTGATGCGTGATAATCCAATTCGTGGCACAGGCAAGTAGGGTTCTGCCTGTGATAGATCAGTGAATAAGCAAGCCCGTTATGATTGACGATTAACTAAAGTTCTGTAGAATATTTATGGCTAACAATGCGACCCTGCGTGACATGAGCCCATTTCGTGCGAGATTACTAGTTGGTCCTTAGGTTCATGGAGTGGAACAAATTTTTCTAGTTTCTTTCCGAACTTAATATTTCTTAGGTTTCCCTCCCTCCCTGCCAGGTTGGATCGAGAAAGCGCTCTGAACAATCCATATTTACTTGAAGTAATAGTTGAAAGGCCAGAGTAGTGAAAGGTTACTAGTATTGGGGAGACTACTGTAACAGTGCCGTCAAGTAAATTGCAATGTTTTTCAACATTGCATCTTGTCTTCGGGGCATTAGTACAAGATTTGGCCAAGTTTCACGTCCATTTTGGTCCTAGAGGAACACATTCGTCGGTGGAATGCACGTTCTTCGGACGTGCTTTTATTGCAGACCTGGTTTTTCATTACGAAACTACGGAAAGCTTAAATTTCACCCCAGTTTCATTTTTTATTCCGGAGCGTCTGATCGTACATGCAATTTTGACTTGTGTCCTTATAAAATTAGTTCCAAAGTCTGTTATGCTTTGGCACATCTTCAGAGGGAAATTTGTAAAACTCAAATTGAGTGCTACTAAAGGCAAGAATTATCACTACGAAAATGGGTGCTCGAAATTAATTTTTGATAGCACAGGGCCAGTAAGTCCTGCAAAAATCTTTCTGGCTCTTTTTCAGATCACTAATTTTTTAGTGCACTTTATTATATTAATTTAGGCTGCGGACCATGTTTGATACCTAATACGAAGGAAAGATTATAGCTCTGTAAAATCTATCAAACATTACCGATGTCTGAATTGTCAGTTTTTACTACATTGAAGAATCTGCTGGGAGTCTGGGACCATTGGGAGAAATATTGTGACGTCTGGCTGTCTATAAAGGAAACTGCCGGAGTAACGTTAAGATTTACGTATCCGCGTTGCATAAGAGTTGTCTCCTGCACTTGCGGCAGAGGTGTTGTCGATCAGCCAATGTTTCAGATTCTGCGATGTGGCGGTATGGCATATAGGCCAGAGTTCAATAAATACTAACCCATACCATTAAAAATACAATTTTTATACCAAAACCAGCACTTTGATTTTTGAGCTTCGTACAGCCTAGTGCTGTACTTCATAAATGTTTATGTACTGTACCATGCGTTTAACTAATTTATTATAGAAGGCTGTGCAAAAATGGAAAAATTTTGTCTGACAAAAAATATAATTGACACGGTGCAGTTTGCAGATTTGGCATACTTTAAAACTAGGCCGGATAGTAAGCACAGGAAGGATCACTGACATTTGTGAGGTACTGGCCCTTGAAAATTACTTGTCATTTTGAGCCCTGACAATAAAGCCATATTTTGCATAGCGAAGTTTTTTTCGATATTTTACCGTTTCTGAAATGATCCAAAAAAGTTTATTCGCCACCGATGTCAGTCGTGAAAGGATTAAAAAGTGTGCTGCAAATTTGAGACTAATTCATGGTAGAAACGTGAAAGTAGATTATCATAGCGACATTAGTTTGTTCAGCAAGTAACTAGGTTTGTACCAGAGTAATCAGCAACTGAAACTAATCTTGCCAGCTGCAGTCAATCTAATACTGTGAAATCATTGTATTTAGGAGAGAAGGGGAGGGAGGTAAGATATATAACTGTAAATTTCGACTAATTTTTGGACGCCTTGTTTGGAAACACTTTGGATTGATTTAGCTTAGATGCCGTTTACATTGCGAAAATACTGTTGCTATTGCTGCTAACACACGTTCTGTTTTGCCTAAGTATACAGCCTTGCACACATTTTCAGTAAAAGAAATGTTCTAGAATCCTGTTAGTGTGAGGTGAATGTTATGGTCGCTATGGGTCTACACGAACTATGCAGCTTGTCACTGCCGCAGGGTATGCAACCGTTACGGTGCCTAGACAAGAGCTCTGCTCAACTTTGCCATTGATCTTTTCGCAGATGGTCATTAACTTCTATCTGCTTTGTGAATTGTCCATTTATAGAAGGTGAATGATTTACTCGTGAGTGTTTAAAATAAATTTCATACTTTCCTCATATTTAAGTCTTGCCAGATATGCAACTTCCGGACTGAATGACTTCCCGTTGACCTTGTCAAGCAGCCGGGTCGGGTCCTCTACCCCTTGCGGTTAATAACCAAACAAGACAGCTACAGCCAGAAAGATTTCAGGCAATAAATTTTCTGTGCTGGGGCCACTTTGGGCTTGTTGCGAAATGCTTGCGTTCAAGAGCGACTCCAGATAAAAGGGTAGTGGCAGATTCACTTGTGGGGGTTACATCAAGAAGTTTGTAGTTTGTCAGCATCGGGTCGAGGGAGGTTCGTATGTTCTTAGGCCAATACTACAGTTCAGTTACCTTCTCTAGTTATCACCAGAGGGCTTCCGCTTCAGCTTAGTTTTTTTTTTTTATACGTGGTTTGAAATTCTCATACTAGTAGGTTGCTTGCTTATTCAATAGAGTAAGCTGATTTAGTACTGGATTGTGTAGAAATTGCATTAGTGGGTTATTTTCGTTCAGTATTTCCACCAGTTTCATTTTTTTATTGTATTATGAAGGACATGGTAAACTTACGGATTAGTATTTGAGGGTTCGGATTTTAATTTTTCTTGCCCTTATTTTTCAGATCCTAAAAGATGGCTCGTACCAAACAGACTGCTCGTAAATCTACCGGAGGTAAAGCTCCCAGGAAACAGTTGGCCACTAAAGCAGCAAGAAAGAGTGCACCTTCTACAGGTGGTGTGAAGAAACCACATCGTTACAGGTATGGTTCACTGTGGTAGATACGTTAAAGATAATGTTCCAATGTTTACGATTTTGTTTAGTTAACAATTGTTCCTGATGTCTTCAAATTTTGCAACGTTATTTCCCAACGTCATAATTATTAAAGTACGAGTCTGAAACAATCTTGGATTTGCATTGGAAAAGGTATCCAAATACAGAACTTGTAGTAATTAGTAGTGAGTAGAATAACATAAGTAATTATTTTTGTTTCTGCATGACTAAGGAAATTCATGGAGAGCACCAGTTCAAGAATTTAGGACTAAAAGCGCCCTGCCTATGCTTTGCTTTCGACGTGTTTATTACGAATTGTTTAAGTATGCCTAAACTTTTTTTTCCCTTAACTGGTTCTTTCGGTGAGCAATGTTTCTCTTGGAGTGATAAGTCATTTCGAATGTACCGGACATTCTGGTTTGTGCTACTAGTGCTTGCAGATTTAAAGCTAGGTTCCCCCCCCACGATTAAACCTTGTTCTAAAAGTTTAGCTGAAGTAATTTAACTGGGTGAATGATTTGTCTATTAGCAAGGGTGGTCGGGGCTTAGATTATGTATATCTTCTGATAAGGCACCCTTGTTTAAAACATTGGTAGAAAAGTTTGGATTTTCGGTTTAGTAATTTCTTGGGCATCAACGAGATTTTTTCACTTAAACGTGTTCTGGGTGCTTGTATGTTTTCCAGAAGTCACCAAATTATAATTGTAATGTAAACCGAGCACCAACGAAGAGCTTTGAGCTCGAAATTAGGCCAGTAGCTAGTTTAGTGGTTATCCATTTAACGGAGCAGCAGCATCAGTGTTGCAAACATTTCAGAGATTAAATTTTTAATTGCTTCCGTATCGTTGATCACATTAGGACTAAACTTTGTATTTACGTACTGGGATGCGTCATTGCTTAGTCCTACAGTGGAGTGTTGCCAATCAATTTTGAAAATTAAATATTTACTACTTCCATTCAGTTCGATGTATCCACACGAAGCTTTGAGTATACGTATTTGACACAATCCAAACATACTGTAGTTCCCTGCAAGCGTTGTCGCCTTATAAAATTCAATTTCCCAGACCCCATACTAGTACGTGCAGATGACTTTCCTATTCTTCGGTGGCTACGTTATTTGATATAATACTTTGAGCAATGTTGCAACACTCAGTATAAGGAGCCTAGATGTAGTTAGTTTACCGGACTATGGTTCGGCGCCAAAGAGGTGTAACTGCAAAATGTAGTTGAGTTAATGCTATGAGGACAGGACTAATAGATCGTATTTTGTGGCAAAACTGCATTCTATAGCTGTTGCAAGGTTCGAAATAAGGAACGACTAATTTATTTGCCTTGTGCGCAAATCTTAAGTGCAAAAACTGCTGTTACGCCCTTGTAGCGCTCAACCATCGAGGAGTATTCATTATGCATTCATACAACTCCTGAAATATGCATATAAGTTTTTTTCCTCGAAATAATTTCACAGTATGGTCAGGTTTCGTTTCGGAATATGAGGGAACACTGCCAGTTTTTATAGTAAAATAATGTACTACTAGTAAACGCAAACGCATACAATAAAGAGGTTATCGAAGTTCTCTAGGAACTTAAATTCTTCCTATATTTTTTTTTTTTCAGTTCCCTTAGTATTACGAACTATGCCAAATACCTTCAGTCCATTGTCCTTAGTTAATTCCTTATCAGGGTGCAGGTGTAGGAAGTGTGGCAGTGAACGCAGTGATTTGCTTCGTAAGGCTGTAGGGAAACAGTTGGGATGAATTTGTAACTAATTATGCTGATTATAGATTATCTGCAGCGTAAGGCATTATATACTTGCTGTGCGAAAACTGAAATTTAAGGGGGAAAAAAATGAAGACAAAAAAAAACGTACTAGGCAAGAATATTATTGGGGAAATTCCCATATCTAGTTGTCGACAAAATATTTTAGAACTACTGAATGTACAAAAAAAAAAAAAAAGCAGCACTTAAAATGTGTATATGAAGCATAGCAGTGCTGACAAAAGCGTAAATTATCACGAATGGAACAGTTGACACTCCCAGAGAGGAACAATGTGGCGCGTATGATTCCCTGATTGTAACTAGAATCGTGCGCGGTTTTATTACTTGTATTCATGATTCCCTGATTGTAACTAGAATCGTGCGCGGTTTTATTACTTGTATTCTCGCATTACTTTGGGATAGTCACTGCTTTACCATAAACAATAGCGGATGCTAGGCTGCAAGGTTGATCTTATTTTGCAGAAGTGCTGCTTTTCTATATGCCTTTGTACCCACTTCATGTACTGGTACTAATTTTAAAAACTTGAGGGAAGTTAATGTAGAAGGATGTAGGTAGCATTTGTAAACAGGAATAGTTAAATCTCTTGTGTATCTACCTGGGAGCCAGAACCACGAGTCATTATTTGAGAAGAAACTATCCTTCACAATAATTAAACTAAGTTGACATGTTTACAAGAATTCTTTGAGAGGCCTTCCGAATACTGTACAGAAGTTTTGGCAGATATTTTGCTAAAAGGGTGGCTTAATACTTTCATCAGATGTCACTTTCTGCAACTCGTTAATTTATTCAGTGGAGCGTGATTGGTATGTTCAAAGACGAATGAATGGAAATTGGTCTAAAGGATGCTTTGATTGTGCCATAGCCTTGGTTTTGACGTAAAGGGTCTCCGTATGTACGGTGCTAGTGCCCTGAATTTTTAGATACGCCATATGTATTGGGTCCGCTTTCCAAAATTTTAATGTGTATAAAGTGAACGGAGATTTAAATTTAGCGGAGAAATTAGAATCTAATTGCATAGGTTTATTATATTAAGTCATAATTTACGGGAATTTAAATTTCTCAGCTAAGATGTCCATTCATTTTATACACATGTATTAGAGCCGCCTTTCAAAATTTTATTGCGTGTAATTTGTCCAGTATCTGTAAGGACATGAACTGGCACTATAATTACGAAGGCCTCTTAAAGGCTCTCCAATGTCTTTGCAACTAATCAGATGTCAGTATCAATGCCGTACTTTTCAGTAGTTGATTTGCCTCTGCTTTTAATATTACTCTTGCCGATGGAGGAGTCGAGGTCAGCGTTCCGCAGGTTGTGGTCTTACATGAGAGCCTTTTTGGTCTACACTAAACCGCATTATTCAAAAACGGATTTAACGAAATTGCCTATTACACACTGTACTTGAGAAGTTGAAACATTTCGTTTGGACCCATAATGGTACTCAAATTCTTGCTTTGCGCTCATGTTCTTTTGCGGGTGTAGTATACAAGAAAGATGGATAAGAGTTGGTCTGATATAAAGAAAAAAATGAAATAGCCTTCAACTAAGTTATGTAGTATTTCAAGAGTAATAAAATGTGAATTTAGTTTGATAATTATATACTGGTAAAATTTATAAAATCTTAGAACATACCTTAAACTAGTGTAATTGCCT
The DNA here is from genome assembly GCA_022664845.1 of Lepisma saccharinum. Classification (NCBI taxonomy): domain Eukaryota; kingdom Metazoa; phylum Arthropoda; class Insecta; order Zygentoma; family Lepismatidae; genus Lepisma; species Lepisma saccharinum. Next base: position 62,708 of record JAGDQP010003794.1, on the reverse strand, counting down.
CCATAGAAGCTTGCAACTAATACAATTATACTGCAATTGGAAGATAATTGTGGAACAGGTCTAGTAGGATATGCATGCCAGAAGTCGTTTAAGCTGCTTTCAAAATTCGGGAAATTTAAAAAGCACTGTTTCTTCCCACAATAACTACAAATGTTAATTGAGCGGACGTATTTGAAAGCATTTCTGGTCACGTCTTTTAATCTACACTGTTCAGCCTCTAAGAATGCAGCAATAGCTTGTCCAGAATGTACCCCCACGCAGCAACTTCACTTAAGGAACATCAAATAACGATTGGGAAAGATTGGAGAATACTGTGGATTGGGTAGAATCTTCTTTTCATTGCTCTAAAAGTTCCCTGTTGTAGAACTGGGACGATGCAGTGTAGTTTAACACTGTCTGGACCTTGGGTGCTGCTCCTTCCACTGTTTGAATACTCCTGGATCACAGGTCTGTGTAACATTTCCACTTCAGTAACAGTGCGTTGATTTTCAAGTAGAAATGTAGTTATAACTTTGGAAGATCAACTATTTTCCCAAAATTGGTCAGTCTTACTTTTTTTTTTGTGTGTGTGTATATATATCTTCAAAACATCAGGCTCTCAACAAGTTGCTTCGTATCGGGATAGTAATGTTAAATCATTTTAATCACGCGTAGACCACCCGCCCTCTTGTTTTGTCAACGTTTGGGACTCTTAGCCGCATCGCTTTGAAGGTAAATGTTCGTGCATGACTTGCGGCCGTTCCTGGTGCCTTCTGGAGATCCTTTGGGTTTAAACATTCCTTGAAGGCTTACTCGATGCAACCGTTGAGAGGTTTAATTTCGTCGCTCTCCGCGCGCAGCCATAAGAACATCCTAATCATATGAACTAGTATTGGGCTAATTGTATAGCGTGCTAAACTTCCGTGTGCCAGGCATTGAGGGAGCTAACAGCTTTTTGTTGCATTCTTCTAGTTTTGTAGTTTATAATAGTTAAATTTTTTCAGTGATAATTTTTCTTTTTTAGGCCCGGTACTGTAGCTCTTCGAGAAATCAGAAGATACCAGAAGTCAACAGAATTGTTGATCAGAAAGTTACCTTTCCAGCGATTGGTGAGAGAGATTGCTCAGGACTTCAAAACTGATCTCAGGTTTCAGAGTGCAGCCATTGGAGCGTTGCAGGTAATTTGTTCGATTTACCATACTCAAGTTAGTCCGGGGGTGATTATACGTTGGGGACAAAGTAAGTAAGGGAAGGTTTTGGAAATTAATATCCTTGCCTTATTCAAGGTTCCTTCCTAGCGATAGCCTCATGCGAAACTCGAATGGTCAGTTCTACAATCAGAAGTTTAGCCGTTGATTGTAGAACTGACCCTAAGAGCGAGAAGGACTTAGCTGCGGCGGCCTGCAAAATAAGCGTCTAATTTAACATGGATTTCTGCATTTCTAGGAATATCGTAGTTTCATACACAATCCATGCGATCGTAAAGGCTCCGCGACGTATTTTTCCCCTTAAATATAGATTATTTTAACTTCCTTACGGAAATTTCTATTTTAATTTTCCTTATTTCTAAACACAATAGCTTGGTTCCTTCATAATGCTAGGGAATATGTTGAAGGGGATATTAAGGTGCATTTTTAGTTTTACGTCAATTTAAATTTCAGTACAGGAAATCTGAAATTAACTTTCACAGCCCAAAGTTGTTTCGTCCTTCAGTAACAAGTACAATTAATTTTAATAAAATATTGATAGCAGTCAGGATTGTGTGCCGACTTTTTCGTAGCAAAATTATGAACAACCCACTTGGATTTTTTTTTTTTTTTTTTTTTTTTTTTTTTTTAACCAAAAAAAATGCTAGAAATGTTTTGCAATCCGTTAAATTTGACGTAGTTTGCAGGCCGCCGTTGCAGTCCCTCTCTTGATAATGGATTGGGTGGTCGCTAGGTACAATCTTCGAATTTGAAGCACACTTCACTGAGCTACGGACGCTCTGTAATTAGAGTAGAAGAGTATAAATCACCCTTGTGCCAATACATTCACGTTACTTCATTAGTCGGGCAAATTTCATTGGAAGCAGAATTGAAGTTAATATATAGTGTTGCTGCTAATTTCATTTGGTTAGGGTAGTCACTAGAGCTCCCACGAATCCTGGAAGCCTCTTGGATTTTTTGTATTAGTACTGTATTTAATTTTTGAATCCTAACTAAACTTGGGGCGAAGACAAAAATTAGAGTATTGAAAGATTGAAATGAGTAGGAACTCAGATAAGACTAGTTTTGCTTTAGTAAGAAGCAAGTGGGTAGAACTAGAAGAAATTGGATTTTTTAAAGTATTCTTTGAGAAATTACTGGGACTAGGATATTGCTCACGAGGTACATGAGCAAGTACGAGGATATAAGTCGCAAAATGAATAAGCTTCGAATTGCAATAAGAAATGTAAGGCGTTCCACTGGTCGTTAGGTAAGGGTTGGTGTAAGTGGTAGTACTACCGTGTATCGTATACGGCGCTAATAGTTGCTATCGTGCGGCAGTCATTTGAGTGTCTGGTAATATGGCAGTTTGCCCCAGGGTCACATTCACAGAAGACACGTATTGTAGAACCCTGATGAAGTTACCCATCCGCAGGAAACGTGCAGGTGCTTTGAGATCCGTTGGATGACAACGCATGCACTGCGAATCTGGCACACATACGGTCCCTAGGATTTGACACTTTCAGCTTTTGAGCACATTGAAGAATCACCTGGATGGTCACCGGTTCCAGCATATGGTAGGTCCGTCGGGAAGCTCTTAAGACAAACCAAAAAATATTCACTGCTGGCCTTGAGGGACTCGTGAAACACAGAACAAGTGCCTAAATGTTTTGACTGCTTTGGTTGGTAGAAACAACCTCTTGACAGGTTAGCACGCTCTTTGTTCATGGTCATGGTTTGTTCCCACCTGTCCATTGAAGTGATTTGGAACCTACTTTTTAAAAACTGCAGGTTCCGTCCTCATTAACTTTAATACCAGGGTGTCCATCACCCTAGAGAACCTGGAATATTCATGGAATTGACTAAATCTGGAGAACTCAGGGAAATGTAACGTACGATTGAAACTCGGGGAAAATTGCTGTGGACATGTCCAGTTAAGAACTGACCAGGAAAGGCGGAGGTCATGGGTTCAATTCTCCACTGCTGACGACTTTTTCAGTGTCAAAATCCTATATATATATATATATATTTTTTTTTTTTTTTTGTAATCCCAGTAATATAAAAAAAAATTTGGACTGGTTGGTGGTGGGAACTCATTGGGTATTATTTCAATGTTCCACTATGCTAAGAACTCAGGGAATTTGGAGAAAATCATGGAAAACTAAAATTATAAGTCTGACACCATACTTATATGCATACTTCAGTCATTTGTTCTGTACGGGGCAATTTGTCTTAAGTGAGCCAGTATGTCTGCATTTGCTTCTTTATTAGAACTAAGTAGTAAATGTGTATTTTAACTACGAAGAGAATGTGTGTTGGGGGGGGGGTTCAGTTACCAATTTCGCCTTGTAATGAAAGGGTGTCGGGTTTGATTCTCGATGGGGTAATTTCTCTAAAGTGCCAACGGTAGTGGTTAGCATGTCACTAAGCAGTAGGTCCTGTCCTTATTAACCTTGCTGTTACATAAGGGCGTTAAAACTAGGCGAAACGAAACCAAATTATTTTTCTGCTGTCTGAATGAGTTTCATAGAGAAACCAAAGTTAACTTTGCTTAGATATATTGATAGAAGTTGGCTAAATATGGACTGCAGTGATTACTTACATTATGCAATTGCAATCAAAGCAAAAGTTGTAAATATTCTTTTGTTCTAATAAACTAAATTAGGTCTACTCGGTAGTCCTTGGAAATTGTCCCTTTAATGTGTAACTTCAGTGATTTCACTTGTGCATTTTTTTTGTTCTGAATCTACTCACTCCTAATTACATTCACAAGTTTGAAAGATCAGTACAACGTATTTCTATCAGGTGTTGGCCTCCGTGGGTGAGTCCGTACTCATCGCATTTGTAATCAAGGGGTCCTGGGCTCGAATCCAGGTGGAAGACAATTTCTCAGGTGCAAACAGTAGTGGTTCAGATTTCACTAAGCTGTAGATCTTGTCCTTCATAACTCCACTGCTGCATAAGGACATTAAGGAGAAACCCCTATTTCTATCCATATGTAATCTACATAAAGAAAAGTATTTAAATTATATCACCTTATATACCACCATCACCTTTTAAAAATATATTTTATTTCTCTAATTTCTAACCGCGGAAAAGATATAGATACATATATCTATAAGAAGGAAACAGGTTTTTGCAAACCCTGAAAGTGTTCACCTGGAAAATTATTGGAAAAAGCGGGGGGATAGTAGTTATCCTTAAATGCTAAACTGCTAATTGACTTCTCTACGTGTAGAACTTTTCTAATTTGATGTGTTGGTAGTTTCCACTGAACAGTTTGTTCACAGGATGAGGTTGATTAATGGGCAATTTTAATTCCCTTAGTTCGCGTACGTTGTGCCTAGGTAAATATAAAGCTTACAATCCCACCTGTATGTGACGGTGGGTTAAAATTTTTCACTCGGGAAATATTTGCGAGAACATACAGCTTTGGTAATCACTGGAGGATGCTTGTAACTGAACTTTTAAGCAGTTTTTTTTCCGCTGGTGTTGAGTATTTTTGGTATTGTCTGAGGGTTTGCGGCGGCCTTCTATTAATTTGCATCATGAGTTCGGTAATTCGTGCAAGGTGGTGTGGTGGCTTGTGCAGGGATTAGTGGAGGCTGCTAGGTAATGTTCTTCTACCTTGGGTTTCCAAATTGAATGCTCTTATGTTAATACCTTGTTGGGGCATAGTAGGGTTAACCTGACGTATGGGGAGAATAGTTTCTAGTGATTTACTGAAAGTTCTGAGTTACGAAACACTCGTCTGGCCTCATTGCTTTCCTTTTTTCCTTATCCATCAGTCACGAACTTGATTTACACTGGTTTGAAAAGCGAATCCTCTGGTAAACTACTTGTATTCCTTATGGGTTCGTACGCTACGCTCCTTTACAGCACAATTTAGTTTTAAGAGGGCTCCTCGCTCCAACTCCATTTTTTTAAACATTTTTCAAAATATTAAATTTGACTTGAACAGCATTCATCAATCGACAAGTTTTCGAGATTGCAGTCCATTGTATTTCATAGTAGCGCTTATATTTTTGTTAATACTTTGTTTTTGAAATATTTGAGAGATGTCAAAAATGGGATGAGCGAAGCCCTGTTTAACTGTCTGCATGCTGAAATTTTATTGTACCAGGGATTGTTTAGAGTAGTGTAAAGTTGGACAGAAATGCTTGTTTTTGTGGAGTTATTTCCTCGTTATTGCTAACTTAATTCATACCTAATGTAGATCTGCATGTCCATAGGAAATGAGAAAAGAAATTTTGCTCACAAAAGGACCTGGATTTTCCTTAGTCTATTGATTTCAAGTACCGGCCGAGCGTGTTTCTTGAAATTAATTTTTTTATGCATTTTTTAAGATTTAAACTAAGTTGCTCGGGTGTCCAGCGGTCTGGAAAACGTGCAAAAGTCACTTTTAAATCTGGGAATTAATAGTATTTTTGTGTGCTTGCTTTGTGGATATGAAGCGAAGGGGCTGCGGCGTCGGTCACCCCTTGGATCCGAACCTGCTATTGCGTGTGAAAGGTTAAAAAAAAAAAAAAAAAAAATCCTTTTCCCTGAAATAAGGGATAGACTACGATATAGTGAAGTGGAAATATTTTTCTCATCGCTGGACAACCTATGATTGTAGGGTGTTTTTTTTTCCTTGCCTGTTCCTACATTCTCTCGTTGGTTTCTTATTCGTAGCTGTTAACACTTCCGACTGTATGTAAAGTTAATTCAGGGTTGCCACATACCTGGAGGGTCAATTTTACGGACATGGCCAGTGCGCAGCCTTTAATTCAGGGATTTATAGGATTTATCCTTGCTCTGCAAAATTTTGTGGAAGGATGGGCCTGGGAGTAGAGGCTATGCTCACATAACAGGATTTAGTCACAAGTTTAATCCGTTAAAAGTATTTACTATCGTACTAGTGAAGCACTTCAGCGGAAGATATCATGGGGCTAATTTTTCTATTTAAAATGTCAAACACCCCCCCCCCCCCAAATTGAAATCCTGGTCTGTGTGGAGGGTAAGGAAGCATTGTGCACTCTATTTGTAACACAGTAAATGATGGTAGCGCTGGTAAGAAGTCTTGGCATGGTTGTGTAATAATTGATGTATGTAGTTTATCATTTTTACTAGTGTTGCAACTTATTTATGTTGGAGAAAGCGTTGAGCAGCGGCTATGGGGATTGATTCGCTCGATGTTTTCCCTTAAGTATTGGTCGGTCAGGGAAATTTTCCTACTATGGCAACTCTGAAATTGAAGTTTTCTGTATTTGTGGACCCAGTTGATAGATACATTTGTAGTTAGCTGGTTAGATTTGAAAGCTTAAACTCTTAATATGTATTCTTTTTTGCTAATTCTTATTTTCTTGTTACAGGAAGCCAGTGAGGCCTACCTCGTCGGTTTGTTTGAAGACACAAACTTGTGCGCTATCCATGCAAAGAGAGTGACCATTATGCCCAAGGATATCCAGCTTGCACGACGAATCCGGGGTGAACGTGCTTAAAACTTAGGATTTCTTGCGCATGCCATGGGGTTTGCCCTCATTTGGCTCACAAAGGACACATTCTTCATATTCATTTATCACCAACATGTGATCACAGTCCATTAAATACAACCCAATACTGCCAATGGATTGATAAGGTTATGTACTCCACTTTTTTGTGGACTGGAGTAGAACTGCTGTAGCGGCATGCCAAGTGTCGGTGTGGTTAAATAGTCGTCTTTTATTCATTTTTTAGTCTTCACATGACTTGAAAACAAGTTTTATACAATGTGTATTTACCATAAGTTATTTGGCGTGAAAATTACGGAAGTGCTCTGAAGTTTCTTGATACGCAGATGGAAAGTGGACTTTTGAAGTTTCGAGATGGATTTCTTTAATTTGTGTACACAATAGGACTTGATTGGAATTCTTTTTTTAAATCTGTGATTGTAACTAAAAATAGCTCGAGTCATTGGATCTGTCTACGTCCATTTTTATTTTGTATTGTGAAAGTTTAGTATGTAGATTGTAGTTAACTCATTCCTCTGGGAACGAAAGGGGTTTCATTGCGAACTGTTTTAAAAAAAATAAAAGGGACAAAATTTCCAATCTATCATTAGTTCATGGGATTAACGGCAGTGCAGCCCCTTCTCACAGATTTGTTGGTTTTCTCAGTATTCTGATTGCTGTTAATTTCAACTTTAAAAAAAGAATATTGTATTTTGTGTGTTGCCGTCTTTCACGTGTTAGCTTAAATGGCAGTATGGTGAATGATGGAGTGAGTGCTGCCGTCGTTTATTTTTTCGTATTTTGACCTGAAAGATATTTCGTGATTGAAACGAAATTGCAGACGTGAAAGTGCGGTGTATGATTATTATGTAATAAATAAATTTTGAAGTGTAGTTTTCGATTTTTAAGACTTTCACTTCTTTCCTGCAGTAAATTCATAAGTACGTAATTGGAAGGTGTATAAGGCATTTTTCTTTAACCGATGTTATTGGCGGTGATTAGTTGCTTGTGGTAATCTGTCCAGAATGGCAACCCTAATGAGAAGGTTAATGAGCGAGAATCAGCTTTGCAGGTTGTGACTTAACGTCTGCACGAAGCCCACTCCCATTTTAGAGGTACTGTGAATTTTGATGGTAATTACTGTTGCAAAATCATTTTTGGCTGAGATTTACTGCCAGCAAATTCTAAATTTACAAGCAAATCACATGTTTGTAACTACTTACTACAGCTCTAAATTCTGTCGTGAGTTCTTTTGTCTCGATTGTTTACAAAGATCGAATAGTTGGGAAGAGCATAGCGCAGTCTCATACTGAATTTCTTGAGTTAAGAGCAGTGAGTGTAGTGCAGGTTTTGCACTTCTGAGACTTCATGTAAACATGCAGCGCCTTCACATTGAATTTAATGTACAGTAGAAGTCCGGCCCGGTGGCGAATTACTGAAAATGCCGGATTATCGGGTGGTACCTTTCTGCTGGTATAGACTAAGCCGTACAGCGAAAACAACCTGTGTGGTGACAGCCGAGTAGTCCGAACAATGCTGAGTGCGTCTAACAGTAGCAGACGCGTAGTGGGCACTTCCGAGTGGTTCTGAACCGCGCCAAGCGTTCAACTGTCGTTCACAAGTGTTAACCCCCCCCCCCCCCAAAAAAAAAAAGGGGGCATATCGGCGTCGCCTGCCTTGCTGTTGGGAATACTTTTCAGTGCTACATCTGAAGTCCTTTTGGTCTGTCAGTTCCGTGTGATCAGCTTATTGAAGTAACGTTTGATTGGTCAATATAAATCACGTTGAGATCCCTCACGAACTTCTGGAACCATGAGAAATACGAGTAACCAGAACTCTCCAACCGTGCCAAGTATCTGCTACGCCCTACAAGTTTCCCCATGACGTACAATTGTGCAATATGATTTTGTACCCTGGATGGACTAAAAATGTGAACACTTTATAGTAAGACTTCAAACTATTCAATTCAACAAGACGCGGCGAAAAGTGGTATAAAACTTTTTTTTTTATTAGATTCGTGCTATTAAGTAGGCTAGGTTATAACATTCGACAAAGTTGATTACTATTTTGTTCAGGGATTTCCCATGTACTTTTGAGGGGCCTCCGCCCCCGCGCCAAGAAATTGTTTACGATAAAATTTTTAAACTAGTAATTATCGATGCATTTCTGGAACTTCAGTAGAAAAGCCAACAAGTTAGGTGGTCCGTTGCAGGCTGGCAGGCACGGTACAAGTTTTGAGAACCACTGGCCTAGAGGCAAGCAACTTGTCAACCGTGCCGCCGCTGTCAACTGTTTGCAAATAGAAATGACGATTGGTTGAGGATTACGTGAAATGCAGCGACGTTCGTTTGTAGAGTTGGAAAGGACGGGATTAACTAGCTAGCCCTTTCTTCCACCTAGTAATTCTCGGGCTGTAGTTTAAGCTTAGTTCAGTTCATTCGTGTAGGCATCAATGTGTTCAGATGAAAATTTGCGTTGAGCAAAATTGATTGCCGGCATGGGTGAGCGTAAAATGTTCGGTCTATGCTCTTCAATTTTTTTTTTTTTTTTTTTAATATACTAGATTAATGTTGAGTTAGGTAATTGATTAGATTACAGAATCTTCAAATTCCAAAACGAACCATGTAACTTATGCAAAATTGATACGGCGGCAATTTCGAAATTGGCAAAGTTCGCGCGTTTTTGGGGGCGTAGAAGTTCGTAGGTTGTTTTGAAATATTGAATTTGCGTCGGCATCTCTGCGATTTGTAGTCCCACGAAACTGTTTTGCAGCATCATTGACCCCTGAGGGTCGGTTCTACAATCGACCGCTAAACTGCCATTCAGCGCTAAGTTGTGGCCAAAATCAGACTTGGACTCAACTTAGCGCTGACCAGAAGTTTCGCGGTCGATTGTAGAATTGACTCAAATTGTCTGCTTTGATAGTGGCTTGCGTTAACTAGGTAAAGGAACATTTCTGTTCCTGATATCTAGAAGTGGGTCAGTTACAAATAGTTTTTCAGAAACGTTAACAAGAATCTAAGGTTTGGGGCACTTGCGACGAAGGTCCTGGGTTCGAATCCAGGCTGGAGCATGAAGCTATGCCCTGAGATACGCACGCCGTAAACCGCGTATGGTGAGTTGAAGTAGTGCTCCACATTCTCTATCTTCAACGCACGTTTTGCGAAAAATGGGATGAGCTGGCTCTCACATATACAGATTTAAAAATAGCAGGCGAACATCACTGAACTGAGTACTATCTGAAAATGCTGAACAGTTTTGGTTAATTTGGACATAATAAGATTTAAGTACTTTTGTGCGTGGACTGATTTTGAAACTAGTTTCAGTAAGGAGTCTCAATTTGAAGATGCTGTAAAATCAATTTACGAACTCTGGTTTTTCAATCGGTACCGTTCGCGTTGCAAGTATGTTGTTTCTGGATACTTGAACGTTAAGGGGCAAAATTTTGAAGGCCCACAAACTACTGAACTACCTGCACGATGTTCATGAAGTTTCACTGGAAAAAGAGGTCGGTTGGAAACTTGGAGGTTAAATACGGGGACTATTGGAAGCTCTTATTTCTAATACTGTTGCGTGTGATTTCAAGCTAAGCTGGGTTAATTTTACCTCTGACTGAAGCTACTTAAATTACGCACTTGGGAAGTATCAATATAAAATGCTGGAGTGGAACACACCACCATTGAAAACTGGTTAGTTGCCGTCCTAAGCAAACTTTAATGTAGGGGGCGCTCAATGCTTACTACACAAGGTTCACTATTAAGCTCCAGATTGGATTGTATTCACTGCTATAAACGTTTATATAGTAGTTTCGCTTCCGTGGGGGAACTGCACAATAAGGCAAAATAATAATGCCTTCGGTATTGAACGTTCAAGTAGGTGTGTTGTCAAATGCATATGCGCAAAGTAAGGGTAGATGTGTAAACTACTTACGATTTACAGAACTGCTGAGGAAATCATCCCACAAGAAGTTTGAACTACAATTATGACAAGGAGTTAGTAAGGGCTGACTGAAGGTATCATACCAGCTTTTGCCTGGTGCGACAGGGAAACAGCCTCTGGGTTCGAACTCAGCCCGAATGCTAAGCTAAGTCAGCGCTATTCAATCGGAGTTGCTAGCGCACGGTGGCAAGTTGGGATGGTAGTTATCTTGTGTACGCTGGGAATGAACTAGCTAATTGCTTTTGCGTAATATAGCTGGCAAAGGCCGCCCGCAAGTAGTAAATTTTCCCTAGTTTCAACTTTGCTATCTAAATTCCACCTTACTATCCCAATATATACAGGTGCGTACAAAATTCCGAACAGAAATAACCTTTACATAACGTAAGGTTTTCCATTAAATACTGGTTTAGTAAAAGATTTTTTTTTTTTCATAACTCCCTCAGTTGCAGGGCTGCGGAGAGCCCACTTGGAAACACTTCCGGTACGGCACAAATTTTGCGTACTCCTAGTTTCTAGTGGCCTCTCTTAAAATTATAGTTCACAACTTTTATTAAATTTCACTTTGCGTATTTACACACAACTAGTCTACGTCAGGGTATGAACCCGGAACCTTTGGATCAGTTTCCCGACATCTTAGCCCCAAGACCGAACTGCAGCTGCCGGATTGAGCGCTTCTCGAGCTCCCTGAATATAGTTCAAGCAACGCGAGAGTGGGCTATTCGTACAGGAAGTGTTTCCACAGGAGTTGAACAGCCCTGCAGGTTGTTCTGGAAAAAGAATATTGCATTCTAGTTGGTACAGGGAGATATTTCTTTCGTAGCAGTACTAAACGGCCGTAGGTCAGTTCTTAGTTTAGACTTTGTTGTTAGTCCCGGCAGTGAAGCCAGTGGACCGTATCCTGACAAGTTTCTTGGGATGATCCCTTTAAACTTTGCCCTAGTCAATTTCATTCAAACATCCTTTCTCCTACCTTATCCCGGCCTGAACCAAGGTTGCTAAAGTTTCCGAATAAATATAATGATGTAGTTTATGCCCATAATGTATAGTTCGACGGTTTACTAACATTACAAGAACGGACAAACGTTCATGGGATATAAAGTAATAAATGTTTTCACAAGTTTCATCATACTGACCCGATGTTCCGCCTCTGACGTTTTCATTGTGATTGTAATTAAAATTAATTACATGGGTGGTAAGAGCACTGGTTCAGCCTGTCCCAATACGGAGAAGCTCTTTATACTTTTTATCTTCACAACTCTCTCACTCAAATCTTAATATAAATTGTACGAAATGGAATTAACGCACAGCACCAGGGATTGTGAATTTCTGGTTTCCGTGAATGAGTGCGAATTCTTGTAGTTTTCATGTCGAGAAGTGGATATGCAGTTTGTTGCTTTCAATTGCTGTTCTCCCTGCTGGTGTAGATAAAAGATAAATGTATACCCTTTGCAATGTGCACGCACCGTGAACGGGACATGTGGGATGTAAATGTACTTATTCTCGAACTATGGAACTAAGTGTTGTGGTCAGTCCGACGCTTGACCGCCTTAACCTCCAGACTTATAGCTACAGGCTGGAGAATGAGCAGACTTCGGCTATCTCCGGAAGAGGGAAACTTCGACAATGCAATATGTACAGTATTTGTTTTGCGAAGGGAACGGAGGGATGGAAGCAGCACAACTGTAGAATGTACGGGGAAAGTGGGGAATATAATGTTTGGGAAATCAGATTCTTTTTCGTAAACTTGCGGTTAGCACTGAACTTCGGGAATATTGTCCGAGAGAATGGGAAAGCTATTTTGTTATCTGTTGGAAACGGAGCAAATATTTAACTGAACAAATTAGATCATAAAATGGACAAATGAAAATTTGCAGAAAGCCAGGTCGAGTCCAGAAAATTAATTTCTCGCAATGCAACTTTCCTTGCAGGTAGATGTCATTGTTGAATATTTATTAGGAGTTACCACCAGAGCTGAAAGTCACTTTCGGTAACCCGCCCTGAGCCCAACATAGCTGATCCGATCCGAAACTGGACCCGGTCTGGTAATTTAATGAACTAGGAATTTTTGGTGTCGTATTTTCGTGCTCTGTAGTCCAGGTCACCCCTGAAAGAAACGCTGTTCAAATGCAATAAAACTCTGCTTTGACTTCACCGGACAGAAATCGTCTCGCCGTGTCAGACCCGGGCCGAAACTTTCAGCTCTGGTTCCAACTCCATTTTGTTTTTAATGGATTTCAGGTTTTTTTTCCCGTACTCATATGTAAATAATACAAGAACATACAGCTTTCACAACACTTAGCTTGACAAGACAGAATGATAAGTTGTTCCTTCCTCTCATCGAAGCGTAGTTGACAATATTGACGTTGCCATGAAAACCATATGTTGAGAGGGACCAAATAGTGACTGATTTACTGCTTCCTTTTTCGAAGAAAAGCCGAAACAAGGGAAAGCTCCATTCTGCAAGAAAAGAAAGATGAAATGAGCAACTTCTGGCTGATCGGATAACACCCACGCATCTATGTTGTAGGGCCTAACGTCGTGGACTTAGGAACGGCAATGCGGAGGTATGGGAATTTAAACTACACTCGCAATGCTTGTTAAAATGCACAATTATCCATCTCAAGAGGGACTAGAACCCGCGACCCTGGGACGCAGGTAAACCAAATAAATACCGCAGTCGGCTTTTATTGTTGAAATTAAAGCATTTGCTGTTGTGCGAGAAAGGTAGAAGCAAGGGTCTTAGTTTAGGTACCATTCCGGTCAGAGATAATCTTCCGGGAATAGTCCTGAACTTTTGAGAAGGATCTATGGTTGATCTGGAAATGAAATGTGTATAAACATGTAGGATGATCAAAATTTGAAGGATCTCCGGACATTTCCCTAATGGCATTCCAAAGTCTTCGAACGTAACCAGTAGTGATTTTTACGTTCTTTCCTTTAGTTCACAATGGTTCGCGGTGTCATCAAATTTTGTTACGTTAATTTTGCCCATTTCCCGACGTCATACAATGATGAAAATTTGCACAGTGACGTTACATACTCTATTGTTACTTTCATTTATTTCTGCATATTTAAATATTTTATAAGCATATTTTATAATATATTTATTTTTAATAGTACTCATATACACTAACCAGCAATGCTGTGGCGTTTTACTGGTTGCAGAAGTGTAGGATTTTTTGGGAAAATAATTGGAAAAACTTATTAAAGACATATTTTCTTGAAACAATTCGTACTAAAAAGCTGTGTGTGCATGACTAATAAGAAAAGCATGACCCGGGATTTCATGTACAGTCACTTTACAAATTCTTCAATTAATGCGCCCATGATTTTCTTTTTAAACATTCATGCATAAACATTTTATTTTTTACATTGAGTACGAATTATTTAAAAAGGTGTGTATTTTTTAAAATGATAATTTATTATTAATATTAGTACAATGTATTAATTTTCGAGTCTGAACAGTGAATTACAAGCTGTTGTCACAAATTGTTTTCAGGGTTTTATTTGTGTGGCAGAAAGCCAAGAAATTGACCCGAAGGACCCTAGGCAAGGTGAACCGATAATGGTTTACTGTTGCCTTCGATTTGGATAGAAAAACGTGGGGTCCCAAAGACGGGACCTTCAGCAAAAGTGAGTTCCGGAGGGTTCCAATCCGGATGCGTTTAATTGGATGAGAATACATGGGGTCCCAAAGAATCAGTAAAAGTGGATTCCGGAGGGTTCGAATTCATGACTCCTGGTAGTAAACTGCTTGCTTTTGTTCCAAAATTTGAATCGATTCAGGAGGGTCGATTTCATGTGAAGTTGTTTTGGTGGGGGGATAAAGAAATTAGTGATGGCCAGGGAAAAAACGAAATTAGTAAAAAAAAAAAAAAAAAAAAAAACCTTCGCTGTAAAATAAATGTACAACAAACCTATCAAGTACCAATCATCTTTCGCTCAGGCTGAGAAAAGTTAAATAATACAAGTAAAACATTTGAACTAGAAATTTCATCAATCATGAAACGCGCATCTGCTCGCCTGGATTTGTAAAAGCAGACAGAGAAGGATTGCGAGGTTTCCCGAAGTTCCCTGGTCCGAAGTCTGCTCATTCTCCAGTCTTATAAGTTACCTCCAGTGGTGTCCAGGAGTTCGAAGGGTGAGCAAGGAAGAAAGGTTTCCGATGACCCGAGCTACGTATAGAACCAGGAAAACTTAATTGGTAACAATACAATACGCCAGCCGCTCAGCTGAGGAAGAAAATTATTGCTTGCTTCTCGAATCCAGTATCTTCCTGCTTGAAATACGCATTTTTAAAGATGTTATACATATGTTAGTGCTTTTGTATTTTTGTTGCTCGTCTTTCGAAGTGGTGTGTTACTGTATTCATATAATTCTGTTTAACCGGCCAAGGGATCCGGTCCCGTGGTGGCCTGTTAAGAGGACGCCTGCTGTATTTCTTTCGTGAATCTTTTGATTCAAGGCAAGTTTGTCATTTGGGATTTGAAATAGTACCAGTAAAGGCTAGCTAACTGAAATTGGTGAAACCAGAGAGGAGGGAATTAATTACCTTCTCTCTCGTGAAACTGCAATTCTCTTCCTTTTGTTCAGTGAAGAAAACTTGGTTTTGAAAGAAAATAAATCAAATATATCAAAAATAAGTAAAATAAATATAATTTGTATCCTGCAAGACGTAAATATTCTGACCCTAGAGGGCAGCGTAGTCTTTCGAAGTTGACCATGTTACTTGGACCTTCAAAAAAATCGTTGTGCTTCCTACGGCGGGAACAATTTACTTTGTGCAGGACAGAAGTTAATTTCTTACCGTTGACGGGCAAAAAAGTGCAACTATTTGCACCGTAGCAGCAGCATGTGCACCTGCACAATTGTTCGTCTTTTTGCTTGTATAGTGAAATTTAGTGGGTTAGAACAATGGTTTCTTCATTTTGAGCAAGGTTTATTTTTTTAAATATAAAGACAAATCTACTAGACAAGTATTCGCTTTTGTTTTGCCTTTAATACACAAGCAATTCTTAAGGACCCCACTGTTTTTGACATTTTTCAAAATCTAATAGCATCAAAATTTTTTAGAAGATAGCACACTAGTATTTACAAATTACTATGAAATACAATGGACAGCAATCTCGAGATCGTGTCGATTGACGAGTACTGAGCTATTTAAAATATGACGTCATAATCGCTGACAACGTATCACTAATCAATGGACAAGATCGCTGTCCATTGTATTTCATAGTAATTTGTAAGCTCTAGTGCGTTATCTTCTAAAACTTCTGATAGTGCTATTAGATTTTGAGGAGAGCCATTCGTGCAGAAAGCAGTCAATAATATTGTTCTTTAAGAGGAGGAAGATTTGAACATAGGCATAGTGCTGGTTCAAATTGCCTTAACTCAAGTGGCTCGCTTTAGGTGTAACAAAGTGCTCGCAGAGGGGTGCCGTTCAATTCAATTTCTCAACTTAACGACGGGCCAGTTTGATTAGTTTTAATTAATATTTATGTACTAACGATCTGGTGAGCTACTAAGGACGAGACCTATAGTTGTTAAAGTGAGCTCCGAACCACTTCAATGGGGAATTGAACTTGTGAAGACGCGCACAGAAAGCGAGCGCGCTAGCCTCTAGGCCTCCTTTATCGCTTCTAAAATCGTGTAATGTATCTGAAAGATAACTAGGTGCATATTGTTCGAATAATAATAAAGGTGCAAACGGAAAATTGGAAGTATATTTTAGACAATCCATCTTTTGTTTTAATTAACGTTTCATCTCAATCCAACCTGTAGAAGTAATATCACATTTTGAGAAAGCATGTAAGGAACCTTCATTCTTGCTTGTGGCTTTCAGGTAATTTTGACTCAAGCCGAGATGGGAAGGATAGACAATGTTGGAAGAAAGTCGTCCAGGGCCTTGTACCATCCCGTCGTTTGCGTTGTATCAGGGTGGCAGCCGTTGGGGTTTTAGGTAGGACCTTCTGTTTGCTAAGCCGACGTTCTAACAAGAGCTATGGTTACTCGGTTTTCGTTACTGATGTACTTTCCTTTGAATCCTTCTAATGTTGGGCTTGGATATGTGCGTTTTAAACCACAAATCAATAATGCCCCGTTCCGTCGGTAGGGACAGTCTTCTGTGAAAAAGAAGTTTCAATTTAAAGCATGTGCTGCGATAATTCCATGCAATGGATGTTTCGTTAACTTATTACGTTCTTCCCATTTCACATGTAAAAGATGGAATGTTTGAAAACTTCGTGTTATCTAATAGTTTCTCAATTCATAATCTGCAAGCAAATTAATAAATAACTATATTATACAGTTGACCTAGGGGGTAGCAGAGAGGGTAGAGCGCTTGCTTTCTGTGCGCGTGGTCACTAGTTCAAATCCCGCCTAGATCCATTGAACGCAGTGGTTCGGAGCAGACGTTTAAAAAAAAACAACCTAAGTTTCGTCTTTACAAGCTCGTTTAAGACGTTAATAACAGTTCACGCATACTATTATCAGTTTACCTACCACTCCTGTACTTCGTTCTCTGTTGTACAAGTATACTTTTTCTTTATTATTATTATTATTTTACTTTTGCAAGTGCAGCTTTGCTACTGCCGAAAGGCTTTTTGTAAAATAAAATTTTGCAACTTACTGACATTTTTCCTGGCGCGTATTTAATATTTGTTGTTCCTAAGTTCAACTGTGGTCTAAGTTTCTCAATTCTTCAACTATTTATATGGATGGTTAATTTCGTTGGTCTCGTCTTTTAGCAGTTATTTACTCTACAAGTATTCACTAACATTGGATAAAACGGATTAGTGGTGGTAGAGATTAACCGGCCAGTCCTAGACATCAAAGATTAACAGAAACTTGGGCCAATAATGTTTTGAATGCACATCATCTACTATGTAGACCACGAGCCGCAGCGTTTGTAATGTTGTGAAGATAACAAAATTATATCTTCTTGAAGTTTGCTAGAGCTCTCTTGAAGGAGCTTGATAAGATGAAATAACGGATTGAATCTTAATTCAACTTTATAGAATATCAAGAAAAAAAAAAAAGTCGTATGGTTACCGACAATTTGGATCGACATTATGAAGGATTGAAGGTTCGAATTCTGCTGCTGGCGTACTGAGACGGCTGGCCTAGACTTTGCTAGGCGAATATCGGTATAGCATCTAGACAAAGGCCCTGGCCGCTACTTTCGTATCCTCGCTGAAGGTATTCATTCCGCAAACATAAGATGTTTGGACCAAAATTGTGAGTAAATAAGTATACAGTATTTCTCGTATGGAGAGAAATCCTTAACATTAATAATCGTGCTGAGTGGCGAAGGAGAACGGACGTGTTACGTTTTTGGTGTGAATACGGTCAAGTGTGGGGAAAGAGAAATGGCTTCACGCAGGACAAAGCAGAAGAATGGGGACCAGATGAGTGCAGCTAGCCCGAAGGCGGGCGGCGAAAAAACGGACAAGAATCAAGTGCTTGATGCGGAGACTATCAATAGGATAAACAAAAAGTTAGATATGTTGGATTCGGTTATGACAGGAATAGAGGAACTAAACAAGAAAACAGGTGAAATATTCAATAAGTTTGGGAACATTGAAAAGCAGTTGGGATATGTAGTGGAAAGGCTGAATCAAGTGGAGGGGGAAAATCAAAAGTTAAAAGAAGAGAATTTTGAATTGCATCAACGAGTGTGGTAAGCGGAAAAGGCTATGGATCGGTTAGAAGGACAGAGCAGGAGAAGTAACCTAATATTCGATGGAATACCTGAAGATAGAGGAGAAACATGGGAGCAGACGGAACATAAAATAACCGAGACATTGACCAATGTGATGGGAATTGAAGTGGTGGATGCAGCAATCGAGAGAGCGCATAGGTTGAACTACAGAGTGCGGGGGTGTAGGCCTATTATTATTAAACTGCTTAGCTTCAAGAAGAAGGAAGAAATTTTGGCCAAACGGGGAAAGCTGAAAGGGACGGAAATTTACATTCGAGAAGACTACACCAAGCGAGTAATGGAGGAAAGGAAATATTTGCAGGCAGAAATGGTGAGAGCTCGCCAGGAAGGGAACACAGCATATTTGAAATTTAACAAACTGCATGTGAACAATAGTGTATATCAGTGTTCGGAAGATATGAGTGAAATAATTTGTGTCAAAACGAGTGATCCAAGAAATGGGCAGGGAGATCAAGCAGTGAGGAGGGGAAGTGAAGGGAGACAAAGGGAGTGGACGGATGGTTGGCCGACACTACCAAGAAGAAATATAGAAGAAAGTCAAAGGGAAGCCAGAGGCGCTGTGGAATGCAAGGGGGGAGGTAGTGATGCTCTTTCAGGGAATGAGACCAGTGTAGGTGTGAGGGGAAGTGGGTGCTCAGGCAATAAATCAGAGCGGCCAGTGTTAGTTAGTCAGAGGGACCCAAGAATCAACAAAGGCAAGTGAGAGAAGGAGGGAAGAATTGACAAGAGGGATAATCATGCTGTAAAACTAAGGGAAGAGGGAGCAGGTAAGGATAATAGTGTTTGTCATATTCTTGCTTGGAACGTAGAAGGTCTGGCAAAGCTAGCCGATAACTCTCTTGTGAAATACTTGAATACTCATGATATAATAGCTTTGTGTGAAACGTGGCAAAAATATGAAGAAATGCCAGTGAGTTTGGGAGGGAGGGGTTTCTGTAAACCTATGAAGCGTTTAGCCAGGAAAGGAAGATGTCCGGGTGGCCTCCTCATTACTGTCAAAGAACCTATAGGGGGACAGGTGGAGCAAATAAAAAATGATTTTGATGGCATTTTGGTGGTAAAATTTCAATTAGGGAAAGTAAGAATATGCTTAATTACAGTATATAGGCAACCGGCAGGTTCGCAGTATTTTTGTGAGAATTTTTTTGATAATATTGCATCTTGTCTTTTAGAAATAGAGGAGCGATACCCGGAAGCTAGTGTTATTATTGTAGGCGACTTTAACGCAAGGACAGGGGAGGAGGATGTTTATGAGGGGAGGGGATGGGAGGGGCAGGGAGTACTAACAACCAGGACGTATAAGAATGTTAGGAAAAGCAGGGATAAAATAATAAATAAGGAAGGCTGGCAACTAATAGAATTATGTCAAACATTTGGTCTAGCAATACTAAACGGCAAACATACGGCGGATTCGGAGGGAAATTATACTTTCATTGGCAGTTCTGGAAGCAGTGTAATTGATTACGCAATATGTTCAGAAGATTTAGTCGATCAGATAGAAGAATTTCGAGTAGATATAAGAAGCGAATCGACACATATGCCTTTAATAATTAAACTAAAGAATAAACAAGCGAAATCAGGGAACGTATCAGAGGTCAGGCAAGAAGAGGGAGAGGGAGGGGAATATATACGCAAATACAGATGGACAGGGGAAGGGGAAGCAAGATTCTTGGATATTATCTCTGATGATCTTACGAAATTACTTATTAACCAAGTGCAAGTAAACATAGAACAGGGAGATGTGGATGCAGCGGCAAGTTATTTCACACACTGCATGCAGAGATCGGCTAGACACATGGAGCTAGATATGCATAATAGGAGGGGTAATAAAGATTGGGGATGGTATAATATTAAATGCAAACGAGCGAAAAAAGAGGCGGAGATTGCGCTACGGCGATATAGAATGAGTACACAGGAGCAGGACAGAATGATTTACATAAGGCAAAGGAGAACATACAGGGAGGTTATCAAACAAGAAAAAATGTTATGGCAGGAACGCAGAAAAGAGCAGATCGAAGAAGCATTACGCAACAACGACACCAGCAAATTGTGGGTAATTTTAAGGCAGATGCGTAAAAGGAAGGAGAGTGCGGCAAACATTACAGTAGAGCAGTGGAACCGGCATTTTGGGGAAATTTTACAAGTTGATAATAGGCAGGTAGGAGGGGGGGATACTTTCCCGCATTATATAGGAGACTTCGTACCTATTTTAGATGAGGCAATTTCGGAGATGGAATATAAGCAAGCGGTAGATAGTTTGAAAAATGGGAAGGCATCAGATATTGAGGGAATTGGAGGGGAAATGTGCAAGGCGGCCGCAAAGAATAGGGATATGATGGAAATAGGGATCAAGCTAGTAAATTCATTGTTTCGCGAAGGAAAATTTCCAAACAAATGGTCAGTCTATTATATGTCCAATATATAAGGGGAAAGGAGACAAAAATAATACTAGTAATTACAGGGGAGTGTCAATTGTTCCGATTATGGGGAAAGCATATTGCAAAATACTGTGTAGGAGGCTAACGGAATGGGCTGAAACATTCGATAAGATAAGTCCGCTACAGACAGGGTTTCGGAGAATGTATAGTACGTTGGATAATGTATTTATATTGCAGACGCTTATAAAAAGTAGGACAGTGAATAAGGGGGGAAAGTTGTATGCGTGCTTTGTAGATTTTCAGAAGGCATTTGATACGGTTAATAGGTATATTTTGTGGCAAAAGCTGTGGGAGCAGGGTGTCTCAGCAAAAATGATAAGAGCATTGCAGGCAGTGTATAATAATGTATTCTTTTGTGTGAAATGCGAAGGGAATAAGGTTACACAGTTGCAAAAATCGACGCTTGGTGTGAAACAAGGGTGTGTGTTATCCCCGCTGCTGTTTGTGCTGTTCATAAACGATATTGCGGGTTATCTTATGGAGGGACGGCAGGATATACCAAAAATAGGGGACAGGGAGATTCCAGTATTGATGTATGCAGATGACCTAGTTGTGTTGGCGAATTCCAAAGATGGATTACAGCGAGCTTTGAATAATTTAGAGAATTATTGCAACGGCATTCAATTAGCAGTGAATGTAAGGAAAACAAAAATAATGGTTTTCAAAAATGGATACAAGTATGGGCGGGGAGAACAGTGGACCTATGGGGGGGAGGTGATAGAACGGGTTAAATATTTTCAATATCTAGGGCTAACGGTAGCAATGTCAGGGAAATGGTCACGACACATAAGATCGGGTAAAGACAAGGCGAAATACGAACTGGAGGGTTTCATGAGGGCAGTACACAAGATGCCGGGCATGAGAGCCAGACTTATTGAACGAATGTTTAGGGCGGTAATTTTAGGCGGCCTAAAGTACGGGGCAGAGCTATGGGGAATGGAAGGGGGAATGGTGGCTACACAAATTCAAGTACAGTTCTACAAGAAGCTTTTGGGAGTCAGTGTAGGCACGGCTAGTTGCGGTGTTTTGAGGGAATGGGGTGCAAATAGGGAAGAAATTATGTTGAAATGGCAGGCCATAAAGTACTGGGGGAAATTATGTGAGCAGAACAGACACACATTGAAAAGTTATTGCATGTATCATCAAATGGAAGAGGGAAATGAAGGGCAGTGGGTAATGAAGGTGAGAAGCGAGTTATATAGGATAGGTATGGGTTGGGTATGGGAGGGAAGGAGGATAGATAATGTAGAGATGCAGCAGGTGAAGGAACGAATGGTGGATATAGACAGGCAAGAGATCATTGCGGAGTGCAATACAAAGGTATCCCTGACATTTCATGGGCAGATGCAAGAAGCGTGGGGAAGGGCTAAGTATATCTCAGTTTGTGAGAAGAAAGAAAGGGGGGGTATTGCGTGGATTAGATTAGGTGGCTGGAATCAAATACGAAGAAATAATGAAGAAGGTAAACCCTTATGTCCATTGTGTGGTGAGGAGGACAGCGAAAGACATCTTCTTTTCTTGTGTCAGGGAACGGAGGAAACCAGAGAAATACTTCTGGGAAATCTGACTGAGGGTGAAATATTTGGAGCAATAAAAGGGGAGGACAGGATGGAAACGAAGACTATAAAAGCAGTGGGGCAGTATACCACTATGGTCAGGGAGGAGCGTTGGAAGGAATTGGGGGTGGCAGGATAAATTATGAAATTTAAAGATTTATGTAAAAATGTTTATTGGTCTATCTTTGTGTTAGCTTTGTGTTGTTTTCAACTTATTATAATCATGTGTATTGTGTACATCAACGTATTAGTGTATATACAGATATGGAGAAAGTTGGTATGTGCCCATGTAGAGAAAAGGTGAAGATTTGCAACTTGGGTAAAAAAAAAAAACTTGTGTAAAAAATGAGATGTAGATAAAAGTGCGTACAACCTCTGGTTCGAACTGGGAAAAGAATAAATAAAAAAATAAATAAATAAATAATTCCTGTCGAGGAGGAGTCAATTCGATTATGTTCATACTTACCGTATATCTGATGAATTACATTAGGTAGGGACCCTGGATATCCGAAGAAGGAGAAACATGTGAAAGTAATAGTTTTTTTTTTTGCTATCAAGGATATGAAATTGTGGATTTCTAATCCAGAATTACTAGCGAATTTCCCGAATTTGCCATTCATTCATGAATTTGTATATTTACTCGAGAATTTTCTGTATTTTTTCGTCTTAGTGAATAATAATTGATATGCTACTGCAGGCTTTGTAGAAGTTCCGAGACTTAATTTAGTTACGCTATTTAATTTATTACGAAATTGAATCAACTGATGGAAAGTGATTCAGGAAAAAGATTTTCTGGAGAATATTTAAAAATTGTTAAACAGGAAAAGTATTTTGACCCAACCCCTTACAAAAGACAACCTTAGTGTTTAGTGTTCTTCAAAGTGCCTATTTCTGAAAGGCCTTTTGAAACAACTGGTATCGAAAGCTGAAGATTTGTCAGTTCTTGAGAATTTGAATACTCTACATAGTGACTATAAAAATTTTGCTGCTGATGCTCGTACAACTATGTGGATAGCAGTGTAGAATTTTGACTGGGAGTGTGAGCGTCTTTTCATGTGTGCTCACAAATAGAACAACAAATTTAAAGGTGGCAGACCTGGAAACTAGCCTGAAACTAGACACACATCTTTATCAGTAGACCCCCTATGTATGTTGAAGCGAATATTCAAATAAAATGTAAGTTGAAAACCATGCAAAATAAATGTCTTATTTTTGTATTTTTTATTTCTGCTCATAAATTTACCAATAAAAACACTCAAGAATGTTGATCGTGAATTCAAGAATTTTGGGATTATTGCTTGAGAATTTTAATGACTTATTGAGCTAATGCCTACTCAAGATTTTCCAGGGTCTCTAACAACAGGGCATATAATTGTTCATCAGATTCGTTGGACGAAAAGGGTGATACAAATGAATCGTACCTCGCTGTGTTACGCCTGTCGTGGCTCAGCGTAATTATAGTCACCTCATACTCAGATCTTGGGGTCGAATTGGGGGCCCGTTCTAACCCTATGGTTACACTGGCTCCGGTTTCGGCCGAACTTTTACAATAGCAAACACGCGCGGAAAGGTAGAAGAAACAATACAATATAAATAAATGTGTGTGGTCCCATTTGAACACGCCAATGCAATATGACCACACACAATTATTTACATTGTGTTGTTTGTTATACCGTTTCCGACCGAGTTCGGCCGAAACCGGATCCAGTGTGATCATAGCTTTAAGCGACGGAAACTCACGCAGCCCAATGTTTGGATGACCACTTGAATTAAGGCTGCAGCTGGTACCTAACCTGTTTCTTGTGACGAACTGAAGCTTTATGGTGCTCAACAGGCTACAAAAGGCTAACCCGATGCCTATTCTTCGTATACTTGAATAGGAGTGAAGCCCATTTTTGTTGTTTTTACGCTTTCTGGAGATAGCGGTGCTTTGCTTACGTATGAGGCTTCGGAGGTTAGTGACCACCTTTTCACCTAACGGTAAGATGGCGTTTAAGGTCAGAGACCAGACAGTGACCGTTTTAGATCTTTCGATGCTGACGTCACCTACGTTTTGTTTCTTGCATATTCATGTTTGGGATATAACTTTATGCTTTCAGGTAAGTGACAGGTGACCGCGCTCGTTTTAGTTCTTTCTATGCTGACGTAACCTACGTTTTATTTCTCGCATATTGAAGCTTGGGAAATAGGATAATGTTAACGTCACGTGGACACGTTCATATATCTTTTATTTTTGTCTTGGAACATGCTAGTACATGAACTTTCTAGAATTCGATAAAAAGTAGGATGGCTTTCTTGAACATTCTGAAAAGTCGGTCATAGGCTTATTATAAATTGTTTGCCTTAGTTGTGCTTTAGCTATCGTATTCGTAATGAACACTTCTACCATCATGCATTATTACAAGAATTCAAGTGTGGATGAAGGCGATGGACCTTTACCGGAGAATGCAGCTTCTTTTGCCGAATCTTCCTCAAGCCTTGAAGTCAAGTTTTCTTCGGATAGTGAAGGATATTCTATTCGCAGTGGTAGTATTTTGAAGGTTAGACAAGTGTCGTACTGTGTGAATTTTAATATTGACGATGAATGTATAATGGAAGCCATTGAAAACTAGGAATTTAAGAGAAATCGTCCTTTAATTTGTGGCGAGTGTTTTTATAATGTGCGTAATCGATTGAGACATCGATGCCTCAAACGTTCTGCGAATGAAGACAGCGGCGCATTGAAGAGAAGAACATATAAAGTAATACTGAGTGTTACTCAAACTGGATGAAGTGAGAAATGAACCGATGGGAAAAAACATTAATGGTGAACCGGAGAGTGACCGAGAGTGAATGTTTGTGGTAAAGACTGTGAATGTGTCATGTACATAATTGTGAAAAGATACTTACTATTGAACTTAAGCTGCCTTCATTTTGTAGAATACTTTTTCTTAAAACTAGGTATATAAATTTATTTCTATACTCTATACTTTTTTATTTTCTTTCAAGGATTTATTAAATAAAACATTTGATTTTAGTTACTCGACACATTTACTATTTTTTATTAACATAAATTAATCTTTAATGTTTGCTTAAATATATATAAATATTTAGAAAAAATTTCTGGCAAAGAAATTAAGATCAGATTCAAAGGTCACCATCACAATCACTGCAGATCGTCATCATCAAATAACTCTTCGAGATCATTGAAAAAGTAGACATGAACTGTTATTTCATTTGCCGCCAAATACATTAACAGGCCATCACAACAACCAGCCTCTTCCATCTCCATGTATGGTCCAGTTCTTCCAAGAAATATTTTATCTGCTACAACGGTAGGCTTCATGTAAACGGTTACCTACTTATAATTATGGAAAGTGACAAACGTTTCGTCAAATAAATCAAAATTACAGTAGATATATATAATCTAATTCCTTGTCTTTGGGTATGGCTCCCTGGATTGATACTACATTACCTCTTTGAATTGCCATACTTATTCTTTGAATAAGGAAGGTGCTTGCCCTATCATGACGCTTACCTATTTCTTTTATGAAGTTGAGGCCTTCTTTTCCCCAAGAACCACAGGATTCAATAGCAATGGCTGCAATTCTTTTGTGATGTTTAGAACTATCAACAGGATGACTGTATACAATAAACGTGGCGTCCTCCAAATCTGTGATATGAACGGATATAAAATACGGTTTTCTACGTTCTGAGAAAAAATTCCCCCTATCTGGATTGTACAAATCGGATACTGCATTTATCCAACCTTAGACAGGATTTATGTATAAGATCACTACATAGAGAGCTTCAAAGGAGACACATGACGACATATGCTAATTGTTCTATTTCCTATTATTGATCTTGCTAGACTGAAAGTTCACATTTATTCAATGTTTTTTCTACAAGCAACTGCTACAAAAAATCCATAGCTTATGCATAATTGTTCAGTTGATCCTCAAATTTAAGAATTTGTAAAGATACTCTACCATCTAGATTTTAATATATGTTTTCGTCATTTTACAGCGAACTGCGTACAGTATATTATTTTAACTCAAACCTCCAAATATCTGTATAGCTTACCTATTACCTTCTGACGTCATACTCGTTTTCCTCTATAAATAGAATAAATTATCTTCTTGGAAGGAACTTTACCCTATAATACAAAAACAGTACATGTTATGAATAATTCCAAATTTAATTTTCGTTTGTTTAATTTTTTTAATAATAATAATTTCTTTATCACTATATATTCTTAATCATATACTATTACTCTTATTTGAGATAACTGTATAATTTGTTTAACGTGTAAAAACGAAACAAAAAAGGAAATATGTGGCCGAAAGTAAAAATAATGTTTTTTTTTTTTAATTCACTGAAACAAGTTCAGAGGTTCTGACAAGTGAAAGTAGTATAGTAGTTACTTGTTGTTTTCTGACACAATGAACAACTTCGATTTGGAAATTGTTCATCGCGAATGTCTAGTAACAACGCTTTGTGTTGTGAAAATGGTCTTTCCACATCGACTATAGTCAGGTGTGCAGATTTAAAGAGCTGGATGTCACAAATATTTTACACAGTAAATTTCACCTATTTTCACATTTACATGTGTGGCCCAGGAAAAGAGTTCAGTTTCAACTGCACTTACTGTTTCAAAAAGCAGTTGTGCGAAAGTTTCCAACTTCTCTATATCATAGAAAGCTCACATTTCCAGATAGGAAGTGTTTTTACACGTATTTATTTATTGTCTTATTTTCCATGGTGGAGTTAAAGCCCTACGGACCTTTTTCACTCAACCATGTACATTACCTATATGAGCATATTTTACACAGAATAATGGTATTTATGGTTTTCCACATAATGACAATTCTACATAACAGTGTTCGGTCACGTGATATGCAAACTTGGGTTTTTTCCAAGTATTATGTCTATTTTACGTACTAATTCCAGAATATGTCTTTACACTAAGAATTCAAAAAATATTGAGGTGTAAGGGATGCTCTGAGGGCATTCAAATGCCAACCTCACTTCCTCGTAGTGCACCCTGGAAACTGCAGTGATTGCAGGCTAACGAGGCGCTTGCGACTGGCAGCACCAGGATAAACATGCTACAACTGTTATTTTTTAAAAAATATTTTCATTTACTGAAGACTCTTTACATCGTCAGCTTATATATATATATGAGCTCCTGCGTAGCCAGGTCGGTAGCGCGCTCAAAAATTTCGGTGTTGACCCAGCATCGTGAGAACAATTGGGGAGCTGCTGTGAATAAAAGACAGTGGCGATCACAGTGAGAGCTTCGGCTCTCCTCTCCCAACCCGTCTGGTCAGCGTGGGAGCAGTAGATCAACTCCTCCCTTCGGGGAGAGGCCTCATCCACTAGTGGATTGAATATGGCTGTGATTTATATATATATATATTTACTTTACAGCTACAGATCGACCTGACACAAATAAGGGGCTTTACCCGTATAGGGACGGGCATAAGCCATAGTTCTGTTACCACCCATACCCTTATCGAAAAAATATTTCGTCTGGAGTGTCTAAAATATTTTGATCGCAAGCAAAAAGTGTTTTATAAGCTAGCAGTAAAATTATGCATTTTTATTTGAAATACAATTACCCATATTCTATCATAAATGGCTATTCACCATTCCTACCAAGTACGACTGAATTGCGATGCAAAAAGAAAAATATGAGTTTACCACACTTCTCCTTTAATTATTAGACGGAATTAAAATTTGAATGATATATTGATATAGTTTATTTGTTAATTTGACATCGAACATCGTTACTGAGCAAAAATCTGGTACCTCCTTTTCGTTCATTTTGTTATTAATGATAAACTTGAGCCTGTCATTTTTTCCACAAAACTTCAGTTCGTTGTAGAATTGAGGAGAAAGACACACACGTTTCCTGTTCAATTGACAGAAGTATCTTCTGTTTCTTTGTTTTTAATGTTTGTTAGTGCTGGAAACCCCTGCAGGTGGAAGAAAAACGTAACATATATTAATTGCTTTCTCTGCTATTACTGGATACGCTGTCTTCGCTAACATCCAAAACTTAACAAGTGGAATTGTCCAACGTTACCAATTGTGTCTGTACAGTTTTAAATATACAAGAAAGGGTTTTAAAAGGGAGGGATAGTAGTGGTGGTTTGGGGTGTTAACGTGTTCCTGGTGTGTTTGACCTATTCTAACGTAACTGTCACAAATGAAAGTGTGATACACAAATACTGCGGAAGAATATAATTCCCATACTAATCCTTATGTGTATATTCAGGTCCAAAGTTAATCCTACATTTAAATTAACATTCATCGTATTATAGAAAATTTAGCGTGAATTATCTTTAGTGAGTCTAAGCAAAATTGACCCTTCTGTTTCTTTCTTAACCTATGCAACCGCATTACCACAACATATTTTTTATGTGAATATATGTATCTTTCGTACAGTAGTCACGTTTTCCACATATGGCAGAGCCTTGGAACGCACTACCTGGAAACATTAACAGATTTGAAATTTATTTATAGCCTTTAGACATCTCAGGTTGGGAAAGATGATGGAAGGTAGTCTACTAGGGCTTGGTTAGTATGTACTAGTGTAGTAGTACCATCCTGACATTTGACTGGGAAAAATCTCAGGATTAGCGGCCACTCATTATCGTTCTCAGGAACTTCCGATTGCTAGGAAAATGCTCTACCAACTGAGCTACGGCCGCTCGTTAACAAACTAACAGGTTTTTATCTCCAATTTCTTTGTAAGTTTTTTGTAATCTGAACTGGCTTCTTTGACCTAACCCTATCATATCTGAGGGATAATAGGCCTCGGAGGTACCGTAAGGCAGATGTATGTTTAAGTTCAACAATTCTAAATTTTAGTTTTCGGCAACACTGTAATCGTTCTTTTCGCCTTACTTTTGTTTTTGCGACTTTTTCAAATATCAATATTGCTTTTTCTTGTTCACTCATATATTGTTTGGTTTATAGAAAAATATTATTTGTCATTAACAGAACAGCAACACCGTTGGTAATATTCCGAAACATAATATTAAAAAAAAACATTCTTTTAATAGCAGTGGTTATTATTTTCGTATTAAGGCAAAATGATTGTAGCATTTCATACATATGTAACAATAAGTGAATTTGTCAGTTTTTAAATTCAATACTGGAAGTAATAATAATATATATATATAATCATGAATATTTAATACATCTTGTGACTTACGCGTACATAGTTATATTTGCATGAATAACATATGCATATTTTTTTTTTTAAGTTTTATGCAAATATTTACTCGAAATTCAGAACCATAACAATTAAAGCATAGCTAGATTTTACTAAACAAAGATTCGGAAGGTCACCATCACAATCACTGGAAGACCGTGAACAGCGAATATGTCTTCGAAATCATTGGAAAGGTCTGTATGAACTGCTTTCTCATTTACCGCCAAACACATTAACAGGCCATCAGAACCTCCTACCTCTTCCATCTCCATGTATAGTCCAACTCCTTCAGGAAACATTTCATCCGCTACAACGGTAGGCTTCATGTTAGCGGTTACCTGCTTATAATTATGGAAAACGACAAACGTTCCGTCAAATATATCAAAATTACAGGAGGAATATCTCATCTAATTCCTTCCCTTTGGGTATGGCTCCCTGGATTGAAGCTACATTACCTCTTTGAATTGCCATGCTTATTCTTTGGATAAGAAAGGTGCTTGCTCTATCATCACCAGATGATTGTGTGATACGCTTACCTATTTCTTTTATGAAGTTGAGGCCTTCTTTTCCCCATGAACCACTAGATTCGATAGCAATGGGTATGAAATGGTACTTCTGTGCAAGATTATTATATTTTCTTCTTTTTTCCGCTTCTTTTCGACTGGCGATGTTTCCCGCCTGGATTGAGGAAAAAGGGAGGTTGGAAGGAGCGAAAGTGTCTGAGCAAGTGAAGTCCCAAATTAATGGTTTGCTTCTCCTCCAGGGTAACAGAGTCATCCCATCTGGTCTTTTACCGTCTGTTCTGCTACATCCAGTAGGTTCTCGTACTGCAGGAATGCCAGCTGAGATTAGTGCTCTCAATATACTGTCATTAACATTCGAGTGACGAGGATGCCTACCTGCGCTCTTTGAACAAGAAAGGCCATGTAATCCTTTTTTATTTACTTCTGTTTTACATGCCTGACATTTGTGACTTTCACAAATATCTACACCCAGGCGAATTCCAACTGCTATTCGGAAACTTTCATTGCTTAGGTGAAGGCCGAGAGGGGGCGAAGGTAGAGCTTTGAGCCAAGCACCTGCTTCGAAGGAAGACGCGGCAATTATTCTGGCTTTGTCCTCTAAGTTTTCTGCAGTCTGGAGTAAGAACGAGAGGTGTGATTTGATAATGAGCTCATCCCATGTAAATTGCTTTGATCTAGTATCGAGTTCGGGCAAGAATGATCCAACTAATAATGACCAATTTGAAGAGCAAGTCTCAATCTCAGAATCCCCATGAGAACTGATATCATTTTGGAGAAGTGATTCTATCAGGCATCGGGAACCATAGAATGACGCCAAAAAGGCGGGAATAGCCAAATCTAAGGCGCGACGAATGCCTAGTCCTCCAAAATTGACAGGGAGAGAAGCCTGAAGCCATGTGTGGTCAGGAAGGAAACAATTTAGGATGGATTCTAAACCAGATTTAATGGTGTTATCGTAACGTTCAAGTAGATCTTCTTCTCTCCAAGAAGGCGAACAACGCAGAAAATATAATAACCTTGGTATGGTAAAAGAAGATCTTAGTAAATAAAATGCTGAGTGAGCAGAAATCGATGAAAGACGTGAAAAGTACGTTTCAAGTTTGGCTATTTTCCCAATTAATAAGGATCTCCTTGCTTCAGTAGAGAGGGCAGCACCTAGAAGAAAAGCATTTGACGGAGACATTAATTGAATGCCTGGAGCCACTTCGTTGAACATTGTGAGAAGTGCGTGTGTGTGTTCGATTGTAGTTTCTAAAAAGCCAATCTCACATTTGGAAAAATTAAGGTCAAGTCCAATTGTAATTGCCTTCTTATGGATATCCTTTAATGTATTTAATATAGTATCCGGGTCTCCAGCTATGGTTCCGTCGTCTAAGTACCATATATTCAAGTCAGTGTTGATATTATTGACAATTGGTTGAAGAGTCATTGCAAATAATGCAGGTCCTAAAGGGTCCCGCTGCTGTACTCCTCTTTGAGATAATATAATATCCTTACCATAAAATAAATAGCTGGCTTGAGCATAACTTTGAAACACATATGGATAGATAGAAGGAAAATTATCCTTGACAACTGTAAGCATTGCCTGCCTGTCTAATTCATTAAAAGCATTTTTGAAGTCAATCTTAAGGAAGGCTTTAGGCTTCTGGTGAGGGTATGAATAATATATGCGTGCAGTATGTGCAGCAGCTTCTGCTCCATGCTGAATGCCTACTCCAAGTTGGTGTGGAGAAAGGTGCTGAATTAGCTGATTTTTAATTCTTCCGCAAATAATTTTAGAAGAAAGTCTTCTCCATGTGTTCCCTATAGCGATGGGTCTAATGCCTCCACATTTCTTTTTCAGTGCTATAAGAAGCCCCGAAGAAAAATGGCCGTATTGCTACGGGCACTTCTCCTGATAAGATCATAGAAAGAAAATCACAAATAACCTTGGTAAGGCGATCTTTAGAGTCGTGAATATTATAAAGAATTAAATCTTTGAGGATTGAAGGACGCATGCTGTCTATCCCTCCAGCCGAACCAGTAGGGAATGATTTAAGCGCCTTAAGTAACTCATTGGACCTAACTTTATTGACATCAATAGTATGATCTATTAAGTTAGGAGGAGCAAATGCATAAGGGTGCGGAGGATGTTTCTCTTTTAAGGCCGTTAAAATGGTGGGGTCTGATGGAGCGAAGCTGTCTTCAGAAATTAGAAGTCTGACAGCACCATGTATGTCGCCATCAGAAAGTTTGTTCTCAATATGCTTGATCAAGACATCGTTGGATGATTTGTTAACAGTTTTATTATGTTTGTATTTGTTGGGCAGGACAGTCATTGGATTAGTTATATCATCATGAGAACTACTGGACCAAAGTTGAATTCTCTGTTTTACCCATGAAGTGAGATTAGAGATTTTTGCAGATTTTGAAGGCATGTTGAGAGTGATGTATGGGAAGAATAAAAGTTCGATCCAGTGTTCCATATTATTAGATGTTACTATCTTCTGAAGGATTTCAATAAGAGCCTCAGCCATAGCATTTCTTGCTCCTCGAGGAACTCTTCGCAGAATGGGCACTGATGACTTAAGCCTTCCCAAACTATCAATGATTTTAGAACTTGACAATTATATTGTTTACACATATTGTCATGTGTGCTTCGTTATTGTTTTCTTTATCAGTATGGATGTAGAAACTGTGCTATGCCCTTTTCTTTACTATTAATCACGGTGTAAGATAAGTAGGTGAGGAAGTGAAGCAGCCAAACGTGTTCGCTTAATGCAATACATTTCGCTGGTTTTGCCACTAGGATCGCTGCCAACTGCGATCCTAAATAGGATAACCTAAAATATATAAATACTGGGTATTGTATCAGTCGTTATTTCTACAGCACAAGTAAACAAACTAATTACAAAAGGAGTTCTAGACTCAATTGTACTTCTATGCTATAGTGTGATGTATACATCATAAATTTGGGAGTATACCTTATTTACAATAAAATTACGTTTTTTAAAGTAGTGAATATTTATGTATCTATCACGTTAGAAGACAATTTATCATATTATATCCTGAAAGATGTTTTGGTGTGTTTTTCTTATTGGCGAGAATTTTTAATGCATTCCCATTCCACGTACAAAGCTTCCTGTTAAAATTTGAACATTCATAAATAGAGCACCGTTTATTGCCTTGAATTTTTTTAGTGTTTTAATTTTCTAGTAGAAGATAAAGTTATATTTAATTTAATTTAGTTAAAAATTATGGCTGTACACTCAATGACATGTCGTCTATATACAAGATATTATCTTGCACTTGGGAAATGATAATATAGAATCAATGGAAAATGTTTCATAATTCCAGGCTTTTCTTTATATACGTCGGACGTTCCATTTATAAGCAGAAACAGAGCAGCCACAGGTGGTGTCAGGTTAAACGTGATTTGCACCTTATATTATAGTAAGAACCTGAGTTTTTCTAACCCGTCTTGGTTACACTATCGCTCACTCGACATACTGATCGTGTCTTTTGTAGCAACATATGTAAATAAACATGTCACCATAATGTAGCATTACCATGATTCCGATTCATGGGCTTGTGAATCATTTCGTTCTGAGAAATCATGCTCGACGTAAGCTAAAGTAATATCTAATTCCAAATTGCAAAAACTAAAAAGATGGCTGCTCTATAAAAACTCCCCTGGATCTTTCAAAAGATTGAAGTTTATGTTAGGTTGGGTTATCCTAACTTCTGTTCGTTAAAGTTATCTTTAACTGGGATTAACGTGTTTAGTACTTCGCTGATCCGAAATAATGTAGGCCTACTAAGCATTGAGATTGCTCGTCCGGGGCATAGCCTGCATAACGGGCCATTCTTGGTTCTATAAATTCCTAACAAGAGTCGGTAATACAAAAAGTGTTACGAAGAGCCATAAATCATTATTATTTCGTTAAATACGCACTCGAGTTGCAGGGCAGAATGCGGAGGAATTCTATTATGATTTATGAATGACATGTTTGCTACAAAAATCACAAACATAATGTCGAAAAAACGAAGACGGTTTAGGTAAAGTTTGATGAGATACTTTTCTCCATTCTACGCGATGCACATGACGTTTAACGCTGACTCCATGTGCTCACCCCAACCTGGAAGCAGGCAAATAATGCAAAATGCGTTTCGCTCTTTCAATGTAATTTCACATTTGCATGCCTCGAAACTTTGATATATTTTGTGGACCACAAAATAAAGTGTACTCGAGAATTATTTGTGTAGTGTATTCTTCCGCTAACAAGTAAGTCGAGAATAGAAGAATACAACCGAATAACGCTGTATGGCACATTGCGGAATGTGCTGAGTTACCAGTTGAATCATTCTGTACGGAAAATGACCGACATATACTGAAAGGTTCGTTTAGCCATTGGTCAAGAGATGGATGACACTAGTATGCATGGGCGAATTGTCGGAGGGCATTCCCCCGTCATTTCAGAATGACTTTAAATGTTTCATTCTAAACGATAGCTTTTAAAGTAAGTGTCCCCCTCCCAGGTCTCTATTATGCACCCAAGGGTCTCTCCCCTAAATCTGCCCATGCTAGTATGCTTGCAAACTGGTCTCTTAGCGGAACAACGCTGTATGTGCAAGAAAGAAAGCGAAGTCAAGTTATCTGCTGCATTGTGCCATACAGCGTTATTCGGCGGGAAGCTACAATTTTAGTTTACCATCACCTTAACCGAAATATTACCTATTTATTTAACAATATCCAGATACAGGGCAATTTCAGTTATTTTACAATGGATATATTTGATAACAAATAACATGGAAAAAAGATTTTGGAAAGAATTGACCCTGACTTTATTCAGGTACAATTTTAGTATTTGCCTGGAATGGTCGAGGGAATGCCCAGTCAGGATAGCCGGTACCGGAAATAAAACCCGAGTCTTCCCGATTCCAAGGCGAGCACTCTACAGATTGCTCTCCGTCCAGTTTACATTATGCATACTTTCTTGAAAATAAAAGAACTTCTCAGGTTAATGATTAAATTCACGTCGAGAATTTTAATTATATTACCATAAGGTGACCTCTGTTTCCATGAAGACAAATATTTTACACAATAATCTCGTGGTGAATTTGAATAATTTATATACTTCCAAGATGTGTCATAGTAAAATAAATAAATAAATAAAGATTGTTGAAATTACGCAAATAGACTTTGGGTTCTCCACTGTATAACATAATTTGACCTAATCTAACCTTACACTAACATAACCAACTATTAAGAAAACAATAAAGGAAAGTGGGCTAATACAATAAATAATTGTACAGTGGACAATAAAGAACTTTCTTCGGTATTAGACAGTAAACTAGAACTAACCTTATCTCTGCTAGTAAATCACCCATCACTATAGTTTATTACATCAATGGGCCAACACATTAAACTGAGAGATCCGATTCAAAAAATGAAAGCCTGACAGAAGCTATATATAAAAGTGATTAATATGCTTTTGGGTATCCTTAGAAGTATTCTAATGAATCAGTAACACACATGTTGTCAGTTCTGAATACATTGGGAAAGTTTCTAATGTGCAGCCGAATTGGGATGATCACTATTATACGGGACTATTATACCCTTCCACTAGGTCCACCCCCTTCCACTAGGTCCGTGTACCTTCAGTGCGTGAATAGGCAATGAAAGTGAAGGGTCGTTGCCTTCCTACTCGCTTTCTTTCTGTGTCATTTTAATTCGCGTCGTCTAGTAAACTACAATTTAGTATTAGCGTTACTTCCAACTTTGCTCACGCAGTATAGAGGACGGCGACGTCGTCTGACAGACTACGCAACTAATACTGAAGCCATGTGTTGGGAGCATCAAGCCAGTACCTGCTGTGTCAAGTAATCTAGATATGCAATTGAAAACTATTTAAATATTTTTTAAAAGTTTATAACATTTGTTAAATTAATTAAAATAAGTTATTATTTATAAAAATGTTTTTATTTTTTTCTAAAGTAGTCTGTTAGACTACGCTTTAGTAATAACATTTGGCACAGACCAGTTTAGTGATCTAGGGTTAAATTCTTTTTCAATTGCGTTAGTTTACTGGATACATGGTATCCTCTGGTAATCGCTGTTAATATAATCTGACGTTAAACGTTGATAAAGGACATGCGGAATATTTCACCTCGTATTCTAGGGAACATAATTTCTCTATTCCTGAGTGGTGTCCTTTCCCCACCTTTCCTTACACCGTGCCTTTGAATTATTCTAATATAACAGTAATTCACATATTGTTAATTCTAAATGGATCGGGAAAGTTTCTAATTTCAAAAGTGCAGCCTAACTGGAGTGTTCACTATTTTGTATATCAGTAGCGGCGTAAGGCAATCTGGGACCAACCCGGGGCAAGTGAACTTGGTTGATGTCCGTAAACGAACACAATCTAAAGCTCACACTGCTACTTTTGGCCGGAATATCTTATTTTTTATTATTCCGAACTCCACGGGGAAACTGGTGGCTGCACAGGGGCTTACGTATCATGACAGATATCTTCCTGCCATTCGCCTTAATCTATACATGAGAATGGTTATTCAGATTGCGGAGAGTCATGATTATGAGTCATTAACTCATTAGTCAAGCACAGAAGTAAGAGTCCTGAGACGGCAAAGCTATTACGCCACCGACCACCATCGACGTGCTCCAATGATTAATTTTATCAAGCGATTATTTGAATTTTATTTATGGCCTTAGGCATCTGAGGCTCAGGGAGGGGAAAGGATTCGGGAAGGTGTCAGCCAGGGCCTATATTGAAGGTGCCATCCTGGTATTTGCCTGGTGTGACTGTGAAAAAAGCCTGGAAAAACCTGTCAGGATGGTCGGCCGCTGGGATCGAACCCAGGACCTCCCGAATTATAAGCGAACGCTCTACCACTGAGCTACGGCGGCTCGGTATCAAGCGATTATTGTGTCGGCGCGGCCCCTCGGGAGGTGGGTTCTCGGGTGGAGGAACCGCTGGCCCCCGCTTACTTCGCCACTGATGCATATAATCTTAAAACTACTTTAAGGTATTCTAACCTTAAAATTGCATGTATTCTATCTAACCTTATCACCAGTTAAACGATGTGGTAGAGATACTGTCTAAAGTTCAACCATGGCGCGTTGTATGATAAAATAGAATATTTGCATCCACTTTAGATACTTCCAAGATGAGGAAACGCCTTCGATGGAATAATAATTTCGGATCTGGTTTTGAATTAATCAAACCATTGTATCTGATTAAAGATGAAATAAAGTAATTAATTTAAGTTTACCTCAGTGCTCAAAGTATATGTGAAATGTCCTTACCATTTCATTTTGGATTTGGCGTACCCCTGCATTTTTATCAATGGGAGCTCCTTGCCGTTACTTTCAATAGGCAATCGCCACTACTAGGTGCAAGCTTACCCTCACTTTTCTAGCTTACTTCTCCAAGCATTCCCTTACATTTTCTAACGCACTTCGAGCACTGATTTACCTAACCGAAGAATACCTAGCTAAACTCTCACTATTTTAATGAACAGGGAGAGTATCCGAAGTGCAGCCGAATATTTGATTTTCATTAGTCGCAAATATCTCCCTCCCAGCCATGCTCTATTGTATTCCCTTCATGGCCCTTATCTTAATTTCATTATGTCATTTCATATATTTTTTTAATTTTTGCATTGTAATTTTATATCTATCCCAACATAGCACAAGTACATCCGATGGACATCATTGGATGCAGTCGTATCATTCATTTTGTGTCCACAGGAGGAGTACGTCCAATGGAGAAGGCAAGGGACGTCCATTAGACTTCCAAAGTAGACTAGATGGGTATGTCCAGTGGATGTCCATATAAGGTACACGTATGGACAAGTACGGATTTTAACGGATGGGCTCTAACATATGCATGTACGTCCACTGTACGTCTCATTTTATGTCCATAGGACGTCCAGTGGATCCACAAGAGCAAAATTTTGCTGGCTCTACATTGGGCCTTCTTTTCAGAACGTTACTGACAATTTTTGCAAACGAGTTATCCCATAGGTAATGTCGTATATGCGATGACCGCTGCAAGGACATCATCTGACGCAGCAATGAATAGTGAACTAGAAGGTCCTTGCCATAGCTGAGTCATATAGGGCACTTGATTGTACAACTGTGTGTAGAAGGAGAACGGTTTACTCCGCTGGTTGGAACTGGCTTGTGTTTGATAATGGCAGTATCGGAGGACCACATACGGCCTCTCATGTATGAATGTCATCAGGGACATCCAGCCAGCACAGTGGCACGAAACAACAAGGCCGTATATTGTCAGGGTGCTGTGGATATGTGAAAGTGCCAGAGGATTCGTTCTGGAGACACCAGCCTCACCGATAAGCCACGGGAATGGAGTCTGATGCAGCTGGACAACGATGGCTTGCGAGCAGCGGTGGAGGTAAATCCAGTGCAGACTTTGAAGAACTGGCCAGTGAACTCCATGTTACCCATTCGACCATCCTTCCTCATCTGCAGAAATTTGGAAAATGGGTATACATTGCATTAACGCCTCAACAGAAGTAGAAACTAGTTGATATCAGCAGTTCCCTACTTACCCATCACAGACGTGAGCCATCTCTGGACAGAATGGTGACAGGGAATGCAAAGTGGGTCCTCTACCATAACATTACACGCAAACGGCACTGGATACCTAAAAAGAGGCCGCAGGATTTGTCCGACTAGGAGTCCCTTTTCAACCTATTTTCTTTCAAAATCGGACTGGGACTGGCCGAAATCGGACTGTTCGAAATCGGGCTTCTGTTCGGATTCGGACTGTCCGAAATAGGACTTTCTGTTCGGACTCGGACTGTCCGAAATCGGACTTTCTGTTCGGACTCGGACTCTAAAATGTCCGGACTTCGGACAGTCCGAGTCCGATGAACAACCCTACTACGGACTGCATTGTTGGAGAAACGTCCTGTTCTGGTTAATCGGAAGGGTGTGATCAAATACGGTTATAACACGCACCTACTAACCTACTCACGGCAAAAATAATATGTGCTTAGATCGAGGAATGTGGCTGGGAGAAACTCTCCGACTCGGCGTTTTCACCAGATCTTGCACCAACAGACTATTGTTTTTCGCAGCCTGCAAAACCACCTTTCCGGGAAAACACTGCAAGATGAGAATGGCGTGCGGCGAACAGTGATCTAGTTCTTTGTCTCCAAAACCGGTGACTTCTTTAAGTGGGGCGTTTCAACAACTGGTTGACAGGCGGCCGCTGTTTTGTGATCATAATATTTTCAGATTTTCATCCGTTGGAAACTTATTTACTATATAGGTGTGCGTACAGCGAGGTACATAACATTGTTGATACATATATTAAGAAAATTTATCAACATAATTTATCAATTTATTTAGCTGATTTAAAATTAATTTGTTTTCCCGTTCAAACATTCAAAGTACGAAAGACTCGATATTGTGATATAAATGACGTAGGTACAAAGACTAAATTAATATAGACCCAGAACTTGCAACTCGATTTTCTTTCCATGCTACCCATGTTTATGGTAGACCATCTATAAAATACCCAATATATACTAGGTTACTCTAGCAGGCCCGCAGTTGGGTCTGCCCTCTAGCGATCGCAGTTGGAACTACGTGCAATAAGGGAACATAATATTTCTATTGCTGAATGCTGTTGCTTCCTCACCTACTTCTCTTACACCGTGCTATTAATATAATTGTAACGCTCCTGCTATTACTTCTATGGTTAACTTCAGACAAGGATTCTTCAATAACATATATGCCCCAGTTGAAAGGAAAAAAAATCACCAAAAGATATTTTTTTCTTTTAAAAATAACAATCATTTAACTCTGATGTTCAATAAAGATTTTTAACACTCAACAAATAATATTATTTTATCTCTAAGTATTCCGCTTTGCTTCGATTCCAATCGATACTCAATTATACAATCTTCTAATCAATTACAATACTTATTTCTTCAAACAAGATACAACTTCACACTATTAACTCTCCCTTATAATTTGTTCATATAATGCATCCATAACATTATATATTTCTGCATCCAACTTATGCTTCCTAATAATAGCTAACGCTTCTATACATCGATTCCGAGCTATTTTATATTTCTTCTCCTCTAGGTTAGCTTGTGCCTTTTGGTATATCTCATTCACCAGATTTCCATAACCCTTCCTTCGATTACGTTTCCTTCTTTGAGTACACAACACATCCTCTTCAACACTCATCATCATCGAACCTTCAAGTCTTTCTTCATTGAAATTATTCTCTTCTGCTTTTATTTGTTTAATACTTTCCGGCCCAAATTTTATCTCATTATTTTCCTATATTTCCTCTAAGTACTCGTCACGTACTGATTTCATTTCCTTCATAATTTCCGGACACTTTTCTTCAATCTCCCACAATTGCTTTGTATCTTTAATCTTCAAAGTTAACAGTTCATCTT
The DNA here is from genome assembly GCA_022664845.1 of Lepisma saccharinum. Taxonomy (NCBI): domain Eukaryota; kingdom Metazoa; phylum Arthropoda; class Insecta; order Zygentoma; family Lepismatidae; genus Lepisma; species Lepisma saccharinum. The sequence goes on along the minus strand of JAGDQP010003794.1, from coordinate 22,244 downwards.
TCGTATATACAATACAAGATAATTATCCACTTCACACACAGCTTCATGCTTATCATCCTTTAAACATAAAGATAAATTTTCCGAATAAATGGCTGAGTCTTCTGAGATATCCGAACTTTCCTTTTCAATATTACTCGAATTGGATTCCATTTCATCCAATGGGCTCTGAGAGTGTATGTCTGATGAGGATCTTGGCTAGAAGGTCGAAACGTTACATGTAATTTAATTTTTTACGAATAATATAGTCTTGTTCAGCAGTTCAGTGTTTTTTGTCATTTTGATAACCGACCTAGCCTCTAGCTTTAGCTTTTCCTCAAAAACCCTTCTCATCTCTCTGCCTTTTCCTTCGTTCTTTCTCCTCCTTCCATGAGCATACACCGCTTGATGTAGTACTACGGTTGCCTGTAAATACATTTCTCTCTACTAGCAATTGTTCACTCAGACCACCCTGTCTTTCTTTCATATGGGTTAGAGTAATCTGCTCCATATCCGTCTGTTCTCTCACCCTTTTCTCTCGCTCTTCCACACATCTCTTTCGTTCTTGCACTTGTTCTCTCTGTGATTCCTTACACTCCTCTATTACCGTTAACTCCTCAACCTCCTTTTCTGGCTCAACGCTTTCTTTTGCACTCTGTACCTGCTCCTTAACTTGTTTGCATTCTTTGTAGTATCCTGTTACCACCTTACTTCTGCTATCAAATTTCTCATTTATTTCCTCACTTGTCAACATCTCCTTTTTCATTTCTTCTTTTTTCTGCTTTTCTTCCATCCTTCTATCTTCCTTACGTCGCTCGTCCTCCATGAATTCTTTCAACATTCGCATCATTGGATCCACGGATTCACCATCGCTCACTCTAGCTATGTCTCCTTCAGCTCCTTGTAATTCACTATCATTCAGTTTCACCAATCTTCCATCTCGAGCCACACACTTGGAAGCCATTTTACTATGCCCTTTTCTTTACTATTAATATAATTGTAACGATCCGGCTATTACTTCTATGGTGAACTTCAGACAAGGTTTCTTCAATATAAATCTCAAGGTAGGTTACACCAATCGCGGGCGTCTCGTGACGTCTTACATAAACTACCAATGACCAAGATGCCTGCTTTTATGGACCTCAAATTGGAGGTGAGGCGACACTTGGTAATTGATATTGTTTGTTTGTTTATTTCTTCTTCGTGACATGAGCCTGCCTTAACGAGGACAATTGAACCCAAAGTTACAGATTCTACTTTAAACTATTAGTCAAAGCCATTACATTTTCTTCTTAAGCATGCAGGATGAATTTTATCCGTGACTTTAGATACCACATTTATCTTGAGAATGTCTTAGCGAAACATAGAGGTGAGATTCTTGCAAGTTCCAATAGATATAGGAGACGAAGAGAAACGAGTTTGTATATATATTAACAACTATCGTTTTTGGTCCTGATTACCTCATGTCTATCTTCAAATAACATACAATTGCATATATCTTGCAATGAAGTTTCACCAATGGTAAATTTACAATGCGAACAGCACACTTATAGCTTTATAGATTTAGTTCTATTTTATTCAGATTTTTTTTTTCAGGAGAAGCATGTTAAATAATTTTACCAATCTGTTGAAAAAAGGAATGAATAAGATAAAGAGTGTCTTTACTAGGATCAAATAGGAGACTTTCGAGAGATATCGGTTTCCTGATTTTAGTTCGGTACAGAGCCTTTAGCAGAGAATTTCGATTAGCTTTATATTTGCTGCAGTGAGCAAGGACATGAATAAAATCCTGTTCAGCTGACATGCATTCGCATATTGGAGAGTCACTACAGCCAATCCTGTGCATATGAGCTTTAAGGCGTATATGATTAGTACGCCCACGTAGAACAGTTATTAATATTTTACGAGGTATTTGGAATTTAGAAAACCATGGATTGCTATCCTGTTCATTAAAATAATTATTAAAAATAGAACCCAAGAGGAAAGACTCGTTTAATAATGCAGATCTGTCTTTCTGCTTAATGACGTTTAAAACAAGAGGGATAGTGTCTTTCCAGTATCTCCGTGTTTTAGTAATAAAAGGTAAAGATGTACTAGAACGAGCTAAGCTATCAACGATAGCCGGAGAATACAGCGGATTACCATAGCATATGACCTTTCCATGAGCTCCTACGTAGGTAAAATGAATTGTTTTACACAATTTACGGTTAAGATAGTACATTTCTAAAATATCAAAGATAATAGGATGGGATTTAAATAGATTGCAGTAGTTCCTTTGTATTGAAAATAGAGCAATTTGAGAATCAGTGAGGATTAATATTTTCTTATTGGGAAGAAGCAAAGAATACCCTAACGCCTTGTAAATACCAAAGCATTCCAGATAATAAATGTTGAATGAAGATTCTAAACGATACTTAAGAGAATAATTTTTCTGAGGATCATAGACAGCACACCCAGCCCCATCCTTGTCCTTACTACCGTCAGTAAAAAGAAAATAAAATTCTTCCCATCTCGATTTGTATTCTTCTATTGTTGGGTAACAGGAGAAATTAATATTCTGTAAAGTCTCTAGCGGGCAAGTAATTTTATAAATAAGCTCTTTTCTCGGTCTGTACGTACTACGAATCTGATTCCCATATTGGCTATTTATTTCTATCCAAATATTCTCAGTTGCACGGGAATTATAGCTTTCTAATTTCAGAGCCTCTTCAAATAAATCTACGAAAGGATGAAAAGGTGAATTTAATGTCTTAATGAGAAATTTAGACGCTCCTTTGAGTCTACGATAGCGAAAAGTAGAGATATGAGACTCTAAATAGGGCGGGATATTGGGATTATTCTTCATAACTCCAAGCGCTACTCTGATTGCCTTTCGACAGATTACTTCTATCTTTTCACAAACTCTTTTCGTAAGAAAAGGTAATACCGAAAGACCGTACTCTATATTGGGAATGAAATAATTTTTTAAAAATAACAATAGAATAGATTGTGATCCGCCAAAAGTAGTAGTCGCTAAAGACTTAAAAATATTCAAGAACTTCAAGCCTTTGGAAAGAACTAAGTTGCCGTGAATGCTCATGTTAAGTTTGGCATCAAAGGTAACCTCGAGGTATTTAACTCTATCTGTAATAGGAATATTTGTTATTCTAATTGTATTTGGTCTTTTAAATCTACTATAGGGAGGGAGGAAAGTAAGAAGATTTGATTTTTCCTCCGAAATACCCAAGTTACGCTCTTTCAACCAAGAGTCTACTGAATTTATAAGAATTTCCAGTTCCATAAACCAGTCTTTAGATTTATCATCTGGCACCATAATACACAAATCGTCCGCATACAGAATGAATCTGAAAGGGGGGGGGGGATAATCTTATTAATCTCTGAAAGATAGATATAGAAAAGCAGAGGACTAATCGCCGATCCCTGTTGGATTCCTACATTAAGCTGTATTTTTCTACTTATACCACCGTCCATATAAAAATAGCCGGTACGAGAATGAAGTAAATTCCAAAGAAGCCGAAGATAAAAATTAGGAAATTTCAGGTATGATAAGAAATTAATTAAAATAGGAATACTAATTGAATCATATGCATGTTTGACATCTGTAAAAGCAGCATGAACAGGATACCCCTTTACGAAGTTGTAAGCTACAAACAATCCTAGGGTTGCTATGGCATCATTAGTACCTTTGTTTTTACGAAAAGCGAGTTGTGAGGGCAGAAACATATTTTCTGCTTCGAGAAACCACTCCATTCTACTAAGAATAGATCTCTCAAAAACTTTTAAAACGTTAGACATTAAACCCAGCGGACGATAATTAATGCCTTTAGAAGCATCCTTACCCGCTTTCAGAATGGGATAAATTAGTTGATCAGTCCATTCTGACGGAACCTGACCTGTCAATAACACCGAGTTGAAGATGGTACACAGCCACTTAACACCTATTTCAGGTAAGTTTTTCAAGGATTCCGCAGGAATACCATCCAGACCCGGACAAGGATTTTTTTATTTGAATTAATTGAATTAGTTTTCTTACCGAAATAGGTTGATAAAGGGCTTCACCAGCTCCACTTTTTGTAGACCACGTAAAATTAAAATCCGGTATCTGAATATTTTCTTCAAAACAATTAGAACTGAAGTTTTTAATGAATTCGTCCTGCCACGAAGTGTTAAAACTGTGATGTAGAGTCTGTTTATTAGTTCTAACTCTACGCAAAATTTTCCAAATTGTTGATATCGGTGTTTTGGGATGCAGCAATGAACAGAAAGAATACCATGCCTTACGCTTCTCTTTCTTGACCTTTCTTTTTATTTTAGCTATCATGTGTTTATAATGAAGAAAATTACTTACTAGAAAATTAAAGTAACTGAGCTTTTTTTCATTCCAAAGGACCTGACAGCTAGCGTTCCACCATTTCAAACCATTACTGTTAATTTTGTGATTTCTATTAGGAATATTAAGAGGACAAGAGAGATTGAGTGCTGTAACCAATGTATTTGAAAATGTTGTATAGCTTTCCTGGACCGAACGGGACTTGGGTATTTTATTGTCAATAAGATAAGTAAAACTTTGTTGAAACACTGACCAGTTAGCGGACCCTGTACACCACTTACGGAGAGGACGTTTAACGTGGAAAAACTGACCTTGATGAGGAGAAATAAAATCAATGACACAGGGGTAATGGTCACTAGTATACATATGATCCAGGGTATACCAAGTTACTTTGGTTCCCAAGGAAGTAGAACACATCGCTAGGTCAATCGACGAAGGCGTAGTTCCATTTGCTGGTCTATGTGTAATACTGTTACCGTTTAACAGGACAAGGTCACAGATGTCCATAAATTCCCTAACTTTTTTTCCTAGTGAACAGGTAAAAGGGTGACCGGTCTCCTGTAATTTAGCATTAAAATCTCCTACTAAAAGGGGAGTGTCATTAGTGATGGAACATATCTGCATAAGAGTATTTAAAGAAATGTACTTCTTACTTGACCCCGAAGGGATATAAATTGAAAAAAGAGATATAGGCCCTGTACTAGACTTAAATCGAATACTACAAATCTCTATACCAAAGCGTTCAGTGAGATTTAACATAGAGGGAATTTCAATTTCTTCCCAAACTAACGATTGGTGTATAAAGGCCACTTTAGACGATCCAATTTCTCGTACGATCCCTCGTGTGCAATCCCATCGGTTACATTCTTTGATCGTGTAAAGCGCAGATCGTACGATTTTTCATGCTATCTCCGATGTGTTCTCTAAATAGAAACGGTCCTATTTTTCAGCAGATTTTTCGTACAATCTATGACAGCGCCCCTACTGGCAATATAGCGTCCTTTCCGACTCGGCTGTTTGGTTATGAATTACGACACAAAGATAACACATTAATGTTATTACTTGATGCAGAAATTAACATACATAATGGCATAATAAACTATTACAGGTATAAAGATATAAAGCAATGTTTTTAAGGGAAGTGTAAAGAGGTCAGTGCTACTGCAGTACAGCTACTTCTGATATAGAGGACTGGCAATACCTCAAAATGCTTCGTTTTGCATTCTTATAACCATAAAAGGTACTAAATACGTGAGAAATATGTTTAAAAATATAAAGACAAAGTTCTGATGTGATCTAATAGCTACTGCTTTTCCCGTATATTGTGCAATGCAGTTAAGGTGATTTTCATTGTTTTTCTTGTGTGTAGAGTACCGACTTCGTTGCAATCATGATAAGTATGAAGGGAAGTAATGTAGAGGATACCGGTATCTTTGCAATGATATTCCTCCCCAATTATTTTGATAAACATATACGCTCTGTGCATCCGAAATAATGAAATACATTGAACAGTAATTACAGAAGTAGACATAATGTAAGTAGAGTGTCGACGTCAACCCAGAGCTCTGGAAGTCAATTCATGAGCTAGGTAATTAATCGAACGAACTAATTTTTATTCAAGGGTTAAGACAGCTGACCCACCATACTCACACCTATTTACCTTGTGTGAAATGAGGCTATAAATCATATAAAATCTACATTACTCCTCATTTTTGTATTTTGCAAGTATTTCATGCTTATAGGAACGTAAAACGTAGCATTTTGAGGCGTTTCCAGTGCTCTGTGATAGAAGTAGTTAAACAGCAGTGTTACTTATTGCCCCCATATGTATAAATAGGAGTTAATATATCGCGATTTATACACTTTTGAAGTGCTGTGTAATGTCACATATCTTCTTCACTCAGGAATACTGTAAAAACAAAACACATATGACTCCGAACTTATCACCGAAGACAGAAAAATTTTCAACGTTTTTTGTGTCCGCATTGAAATATCTTTATCGAAGTACAGAAGTAAAACTACGACACTTTTGTTACCACTGAAACCTAGTAGAAGTTAGATTCTCTTGGTAGAAGAATTTGAGATTACAATTAACTGATTTTCTGTTGCGTCAAGATTTTAATTGTTATCAATATTTTAATTATTTTCTATTCTTTTAATGGGCTATACTTTCACAAAAATCTGTAGCATAATTACCCTAAAAGCTTGAGATGCCACAACTATAAACTCCAGCAGTTTCATCATTATCACCTCGTATCCAAAATTGTACCGTGTAAAACACTATACAATATTGTATGATTTATCGTACGAAAAATCTCGTACTATAGATTGTATACATTCTTTCATACGAGAGATCGTACGAGAAATTGTACCGTCTAAAGCGGCCTTAAGTATACCTACTCCTTTTAAACTTTCATTATACCCACTAGTAACATGATTATAACTAGGAAGCTTTATACATGATTTCTCTTTTCCCCAGATTTCCGACAAGCATATAATATGGGGATTAATTTCTTGAATTAATTTTAACAGAAATATTTTTCTAGCCGCGAAAGGTCGAACGTACCAATCTACAATACGCATCTAACTATTTAGGCGATAAAAGAGCTATATATATGAATATTAAATTAAATTAAAAAAAGCGGGGTTACTGATGAATTCTAACATGCTTTTCCTTTACAAATATTGCTCATAGACCCAGTAGAATGGAAACATTATTCATTATCGTTTTGCAATGTAAAATCATAGTTTGACCTACTGGATCAGAAAAGTCGTCAGTAAAGTTGTTTAATATACTAGACGCAGCTGCCATCATACTACGAAGCGTATCATTGAAAACCATGGGATTGATGAAGGTAGGGTTCATGCCTACACCAAATTGAGAATCAGAATAATTTCCATTTCCAGTATTACGGTGATGTACCATAGGATTTTTAGAAATATCTCGAGGTAAATTATTTTGACCCAGAGCTCGTTCACCAATTCGATGAGAAGAATTCACATTAATTGAATTGGGTCTCTTAGAGGAACCAGACCCCACGAAGTCCAATGTAGCGTTACTATGACTACCAGTAGTGTTTTGCTTAGGTAGAGAACCAGACTGTTGCAACATTTGATTGTGGACGTTTGATGGAAATCTATCTTTCTTATTTATATAGGGCTGCTTCTTTCCCCAACTATTGACAGGTACTAATCGTTGGAGAGGTAGTTCACTTCTCCTAACTGACAAGTCATGTTGAATATCATTGAGGTTAGTTACAGACTGTAATTTTTTACCATTTCGATGGCACAGAATTTGAGGATCAGGTTGAGCTGAAGTTTGAACAATAGTAGCATAGGACGTTTTAGTGTATTTGGTAGTTCTTACAGGTAGACCTTTAACTGTTCTAATAGCTGACCAATAAGTTAAGTTGTCCCGCATCATCAAGTCCAAAGCCTCCTGCTGCAGCTTTCGTTCCGGACAATCAAAAGATAAAGAAGAATGCAAGTTTGATTTGCAATGAAGACATTTAAGTACTGAGGTACATTTATCTTTATGGCTCTCACCACATAGTTGACACGCCGGTTCCTTGACACATCTGGAGCTATCGTGGTTAAAATTTAAACACCGAGAGCATTGAATTACCTTGCGTTTCTTAGGCTGTACCTCATGTCTTTGTTTGAACACACTAATATGAGTAGGAAGTGTTTGCGACTCTAATGTATATTCTATCAGAGGGGTGTCCACAAACTGCACTTGACCCTCTCCAGAGACAATACGTTTTTTCAGTCTACGCAGTAACAAAATAGGGAACATACACTCAGAATTATCTAATATAAGGTCTAAACTAATATTAGTAGGAATACCATATATAACGCAAATACGCCTTGTAAGCATTAAAGGAATTCTGGCCATCAAGTTAAGTTTATTAAGTAAATCTATGTTGGAGACGAAATTGTTTGCTTTTCCATACGAGGAGAAATAGATCTTCACACGAAACCGTCCTGCTGGTTCTATTTCTTCAAGATCCACACCTACTTGCTGTAGGCGCATAGCTGTATGTGGGGTTTGGTATCCCCCAATGTTTTCATGATCCTTACCTTCTACAATTGCCATGAAAGGGCCGACATTAGAAGAGGGAAAGAGGACAGACTGAGATTTACTTTCCTGACCCTCAGAAAACTCGTGGAATTTAGCCGCTTTAGCAGCATGTCGCCCATCACTGCCAGAGCTTTCCTCAGGATTAATTGGTCTTTTTTTACATTTTGTTTTTCACCACCTTCTGAATTATCTTCCAGGGTTATATCATTCACTACAATATGATCACTTTTTACATTAGATATGTCATTTTTGTGCTTGAGAGCAAGTGACTCTTGAGCAGCTTTAACCTGACTCGTTACTTCGTCAATATCACTTGAGCTATCTACCTCATCTCGTTTTGATACCTGTACTAAGTTCTCCCCAGTGAGGGAAAGAAAGTGAACTGTACCCGTAGGCGAGTAGGGAGGTTCTCAGGAGATTTACTCAACTCCATACCGGAACAAAGATGTCCTTGTATCACAGGACTAGGACCAATATCTTTTTGTAAAGCAGGCAATGCCATTTGTTTAGGATTATCCTGGAAAAATTCCGGGACATATTCCATACCATCCAGAGATTCGTCAGAATCCACAATAGCAGGGTTCCTCGCCATGCTTTCAGGAAGGACACTATTCCTGTGTTTAATCTTTTCCACTTTTACTTGTGAACCCTGAAATTTATTCTTAGGTTTATTTTTTCCCATATTATCATGCAGTCATACATAATGTAAAAACACCACATGCACCAAAAAGTGATATTTAAGTAGAATACTTAGCCGACCTTAGCGTTGTCAAGTAAATCAACAACCGTTGAAGAAACACAAAGGAGGCCCACACACATGTAGGACAGATATTTAATGATAATGTAGTTAGACTAATTGTGACTTTACAGTTCACAATTATTGTTCTAAAGCCTCAATTGAGCGTTACTAAACACCACAGTAAACTTTATAAGTCCAAGACGCACTAAACACGTATTATTCTTCACAAAAGTTCGCACCGGTATCACAACGACACTCGTTCAAAACAACCGACGCCATTTTTTTTACACAATTTTATGTCACTCACACTAACACAATGCACAACTCTATCAGTCACTCTTCTGTTTTCGCTCTTAAGCGAATCGTTTTCTGGTAATTGGTATATAACTATAACTCATAGCATAGGGGACACAAGATCCACTAGAGGGTTATGTCGCTTTACACAAAAGAAGAGTTACTTTTTATTTAAGAGTTTATTAGTCTACAAAGACGTAGAATATAAAAGCTGTGTGGACGGATCCCCAACAACACTATTTATCTACATAAGGTAAATTGTCTTTCTCAGCTATATTCAGTTTATACAAAATCTTATAACAAAGTATTTTCTTTCAGCATTAAGCACCCGACAACATGACATAAATAATATCCAAACAGTTATACACTTCAGTTTCCATTCATAAAACAGATATTTTTCATATGTTGCTAAGTTAGTTCTCAGCATATAAAAAAGTCTGCCATCTAAATAGCTTCACTACTTCAACCTCAAACAGTTGACAACTCGCACGGAAATTCACGCTGCATCGTCCAACAAATTTGCAGTTACGAGCATATAAACCAAATCGGAAATATAGCTTGTCTACGTCCTTCTCTTGCTTGTACAAATACAGGTAACATATCTATTAATGTTTTGCATATCTTTTAGTGCTATGACAGAGAATTAGTATTCCGAAATCATCTTGCAAACCTACACAGAAACTTTGCATACCCCGTTACGTAAGTTACTTCACGACACATAGTTTAATGTACGTTAGGAATAATACAATTTGTATAATCAAACCTAACCAAATCTAACATAACCGAGTTTACATAAACCCAAACCTAAGTCAATGTAAACCGAACGTAAACTCGAACATAAACTTTATTGCAAAAACGTGGACTTTACATAACCTATTGCAACCATTTGCCTAGCCTCATACGGCCTAAACTAACGTGACTCACATGGCTACATGTGGCCATAACAACTGGCGGTCGTCAAGGAATATTTTCTTAATAGACAGACAAATGAAATGAGGGAAATATTATAATCATAAACCCTAAAGTTCAACATTCGTTCCTTCTACCATTTTTTCACGTCCCCATTCATTTTTCATTAAACGAATCAACTAGTTTCACTAATTAATAGCGCCCCTTACCTATGTGACAACGCTATACACCAATGAAGCGCTTTCCCCAAGTTCAGCTGATCTGACAACTAGTGAAACCTTACGACCCCTTTCACACGAACATTTTTTTCTGTAAATTCTTTTGTCATGTGCGTTTCATTATTATTAGATTAGAAAGGTGAAACAAGTTTCTTTTTCCTGTTAACGGATATAATAAAGACGCCAACCTATATTTCATACAGCCTTAAAAATAATATCTTAACCCCCATTAAATGTTTAAATAAACGAACGGATTATGTGAAATTTCTCTTGAAAATCATTTACTAAATCAAAATTGCAGTGTTGAAAATATCTGAAAGCCAAAAATCAGAATATGGTAGGAAAATGCAAAGCTTGAATATTTGCTGATATATTCCTGTTTCGGCCTAAGCGTTAGATAACTAAATGCCATAAATAAAAGAATACAACAGGCAAATGTTTCAATAACACATCTTAAATATAGGTTAACACCTTAACGTTCCGACCTAGGCCTAAATCCATATATAAAAAATATAGCAGGCAAATGCCGAGATAACACCTTCAATATAGGCCGACACCTTCCCGTTTCCGGGTTAGGTCTTAGATGCCTAAAGGGCATGAATAAAAAATACGGCTGGCGAATGCTCGCAATATAGGCCGACATCTTTTCGTCCCTTGCCTAGGTTTAGACACTTAAAGGTCATAAATATGAAATACGGGGGGCGAATGCCGGGATTACACCTTTAATATAGGACGACATGTTTCAATGCCCGGGCTAGATCTTAGATGCCTAAAGACCAAAAACAAAATAACACCTTCCGATTTCGACGTAGGCCTAAAATCCATATATAGAAATATAGCAGGCAAATGCCGAGATCACACCTTCAATATAGGCGGACATCTTTCCGTTCCTGGGCTAGGTCCTAGATGCCTAAAGTATAGGTCATAAATATGAAATACGGCGGGCGAATGTCGGGATTACACCTTTAATATAGGCCGACTTCTTTCCATTCCCGGGCTAGATCTTAGAAGCCTAAAAACCATAAACAAAATTCATTATAAGTTCATTATTTTTAGATATTTTTCACACGCTAATATGTGTAATTTGTGTTTAATGTAAATAAAATATATGATGCTACTCAGCGCTGTGATGATTCCTGAAACAAATGATAATTATTGATTTATACAATTTCTAATTGATCCTACCTTAAAAAATATCAAAGTTCAACTTCCGTTGAATATTTTTCTCTCTTAAAGTGCCTCACTATACAAACAAATACGGTAATAGTGAAATGTCATTGAAATAATTTAAATGTCAGGTTTTTATTCTTTACAGTGAACGGAACAATCATTTTTAAAATTTCAACTTTAATCGGTTATTCACATAATTTGGCTTTCTCCTCCAAATGTAAATACTGAAAACAGCATATTGCAATTTACTTTATTTACGGTGAATTTCTCACGTACACACACACTGAGGTCATTATCTTTCAAGTACCCAAATCAAATCCTTAACCCTATAACTGTTATGTACGCAATAGTAAATATTAACGTTAGATTTCTCATGTACACACTGAAGGTCGTTACCTTTTAGTTTCCAAATTAGGTCCTTCACCCGATAACAGTTATGCACGTAATAGTATATATCTACATCAGATTTCTCACATACACACTGGAGGTCATTACCATTTCATCTATCCAAATTGCTTCATCAACCCAGCTGGTATTTGAGTGATACACAGCGCAGAAGAGAGGCACAAAAAAGATTTGTCTCTATACAGGCATGAGCTTTTTATAAATAAAGATAAAATTTACGCTATCTTTCACAGAACATTAGCACAAGTACTAAACTACAGGGGAGAAGCAGCAGAAACGTAACCAATAGAGGCTTTAATTCCAATTTAATATTTTATTAATTTATTTTCGCGGGAATTCTTTAGTTTAGAAAATAAGTTAATATTCCAATTTACAAACCAGGGACAAACCTAGAAAGGGTCTCAGGGGCCCCCTTTGTTATAATAAAATGATAAAGTATATTCCACAAAAGTTTAACATACAAAATTAATATATTCTTCCAATTTTAAAACCAAGAATAGACGTAGGAGGCCTATTCGTGATAATAAAATGATTATATCTATAAAGTATGTTGTACAACAGGGTTTCCCAACATTTTTCTGGTTGCGGACTCCTTGATTTCTTACTAGTTTCTTTGCGGACCCGTTCCAACAACCAAGGAAAACATTATAAATACAGTACCAACAGATCTTTTTACGTTATCTCTAGCTTACAGAAGACGTACAATTTCAATACATGAAAATACAATTGAGTACAGTTTGCTAACAATATTGAAAGTCGCGAATTAATAATAGTAATAATAAAACCTAACGATTTTGTTTACTTATACTTCCTCAATGTGATGGCTGGCTTTGTTTTGTGACCGTAAACTTTTTCATATGTGGCCCTAAAGTACAGATTTTTAGGCACAGACCTGGTTCTCTTTCAAGTTTCTGTACTTCTTTTTCATATAAAAAAAGTGCAGAAAATGTTGATTCGCACAAGTAAGTAGTTGCGAAAGGCATCAGATGTGAAACTGCCTTTCTGGAAACCTCAGGATATAAAGACCGAGCACGTATTTAAAAGTCGAGTAAACACAAACTGAGAAACATCATCTTCAACGAGGAATCGCAGCAATAAACTCAATAAACTGCTCTTCTTCATTGGGTGACAGCTTATTTCATTGTCTAGTAACGGGTTCTTCATCCAATTATCTTGATCGTTGGAAACTGAAAAGTAAGCTTTCAACTCTGAACCCAAAGAAAGCAAATGCATCTTCATGCACTCACATTCTTAATTTGCGAGTCCTGTTTCACTTGTCGGTAGGAAGTCGTTCAACGTGGGAAAGGAATAATTCCGTCAGCCCAAACCTTTAGTTTTTAATTGTGTCTCAATTTTGTCTTGCACTAAAATACAGTGATACTGAAACCTTGCAGACTTGAATTCAGTGGGTTCAAAAATGATAAAATATCTGACAAATGAGCAAGTGTCAAAAGCCAAAAAAAGTCACTTAAGCAGTCCTTTAGTTTTTGTTCCAATTTCAAATCAATCAGAAAATTCTCACCTTAACATGCACCTCGAATAAGAGAGTCAGAACTCTTCCTCGAGCTAATCAGTGTACCTCAGAATCACAACTCGTGATTACTTCCCATCTCGCTGGACAATGCAGCAAAAATTCTGGAGTTAAAGAGGACGAGCTTCGAAAAAGTTGACAATTTTAACGGATTCATCGAAAACGTCTTTCATCTTGAATGATATTCCGTGTACACCGCTTCACGGTGGATGCTCAGTGGGTCCACCTGGCAGAGAGCGCAACAGTCCGGACTCAAGCAAAAAGGCTCGTTTGTTTACCTGCCATTGCTCGAGCACCATCTGTACTAATCCCAACACATGGAGCCCATTCTAGTTTATTTTTAAGGATAAAACGATTAAGAACGTTAAACAAGGCCTCTGTAGGTTTATGTAACAGCAGTGTTTCACAAAACAACAATCTTTATGAATCTTGCTGTTGTCTTCATATCGAGCAAAAGCTACCAAATTTGCATTTCCCGAAATGTCAGTGCTTTCACACAATTGTAATGAAAAATACTCACTACTGGAACCCAAACTTTGTATCAATGTGTACTTTACGTTTCCACTCATTTCGTAGATTCACCGCTTCAGCGTTGTTCGAGAGAGACACTAATGAAAGTTCTTTCGAATGAATTTCGCCAAACAGTCATTGCCTTCCTTGCCGGAAAAAATAAGACTTTACCAATTGCATGAGACTGTCTCTTTTTCGCGATCAATACAGATACTCCGTATGAAGATAAAACAGCCTTTTCATTATTTGAGCCTGACACATTGTCTCTAACTACTTTTTGTAATTAGGTTCTGCTAGTTTACTTTTTAAACAAGCTGAAGTACTGTACTTTTTTTTTAAATTGTATTTATTGTGAAAATTGTAAGAAAGATATATAAATTACATTAATATAAACATATAATAACAAGTAATGAACTGTAACGATGCTACAAAAATACTTGTAATTTTACTACTCCGCTGAACGTATCTCTGAAACCAGAGGCCATATTAATATATATAATTACAAAGAACCTAACCAAAACTGATCTTAGTCGATCTTAGGAAACAAAATTCTACACAGCTGACATATAAACTATTGAAGAAAAGTACAACGAATACAATTTTTATAGATACAATTTGTATATACATAGTAGTAGTAATTATCACATTTGTTGCTACATATTTAACAAAATATTGAAAAGCCGAACTGAATAAAAAACTAGGTTACAGAAAAAAACTCTGGTAATTGTTAAAAATATGATGATGACAAATGTTATAACATTGTAATGTATATAATATTCGTTGTTTATAGATGACAATGTTTTCAGAAGCATCGACCGCAGTAATGTATTGGATGCAATTGAGAAGAAGCCAGGTTAAAAATTTTTTTTTTTGTACGATTGTAAAATTGATAGTGTGGCTGAGAGAGCAATTCTGTAATGAAAAAATGTGGTTGAATGTTTTGATTGATTTGATTGATAATGGATTGAGTAGCAACAAGGATGTTATTGAATTTTGAGCATTTAGTTAGAAAGTGGTAAATATTGTCTACTTGCTTACAGTGCGTGCATTTATTATCATTAATAATGTTGAATAGACATAAACTTTCCTGATGTGGAATAAGATTATGAAGTAAACAAAACCAAGTATTTGTTGCATGTGAGTTGTCTGTAACTAAGTATAGATTTTTCCAAATAGTAAGAGACTGAGCTTGTGAATGTTGTTTCTGTAAAGGAACAGTAATGTGAACATTCAAATAGTACTTATACCACTGGGCAACGTTCCAGTCTATAGCATGTTCTTGTTGCATAACAGCATAAGTTAAATTAAGAAGTGTATCTTCTAATTCTATCGCAGCGTAAGACCAAGGTTTGACATTTACAGGTGGTGTGTCATCTGTAGTTCTTACAAGCATTTTATAAAATTGAAAGCTTACAGATTGATGTTCATGCACTAAAAAATTAATTATACGTTGAGTACATAAAGCTAGACCTTGATAATATATATTCTTAAGTTGGAGTCCTCCTAACTGATAGGAGAGGTATGGTTTATTACGTGCGAGTTTGAGAATGTGTCCATTCCACAGAAAGTATCCTGAGTATTTTAACAATTTTGCATAGTGGACTTTCGGCAACGGAAAGATTTGAAAGAAAAAGTATATTTTACTATAGACGTAGAGATTGAGAAATTGTACTTGGGCACGGAGAGTAGAGAAAACCAGTTTATATTTAATAAGATCAGCAAGAATCCTGGGTATAATTGTGTCCACAGTCAAAAACTGTGATTGATGGACAGTAGCACTCCAGACTATACCTAATAATTTGAGTTGGTTAACAGTAGGAAAAAAACAGAAAAATTTTCCGTACAAATACGAGACAAGATTAATAGTTGTGATTTTCGTTGATTAAGTTTTAAACCAGCAATTTCAGTTAATGTAGTGAAGGTATCTACAACTAATTTCAGTTCACGAGAAGTGCGTACCACTAAATGTATGTCATCAATATAAGAGTAGCACTGTAGTTTGATACCTTTAAAATACCATCCGTGTAATTGTGCTGCGAAATAATTTAATATGGGTACTAAAACAATACTATATATTGCAGCTGCCTCGTGGGATCCTTGCCAAACACCTCGTTTAAAAGGTATGCTTTTAGTTAACGCTCCATTTATGTTGATTTAGCAGGTACGCTGTGACAGAAAGTTACCACACAGGAAAAGAAATGGTTCAGGAAAGCCCATTAATTCAAGGATCGAAAGGATGTAAGTATGATGAAGACTAGGGGCGCTGTAGTGCAGTCCAGGCCTAATAAGGCAACATTAGGTTGTGGGTGATCGTGTTGAATACGAATGAATACTTTGATATTCATGAGGATCTCATGGATAGGGAGCGTGTCCCTTAAACCACTTTCCAAAGGAGTCAAAAGGTGGGGAAGTACCATGGTTAGTCTTGTAAAAATCATTTTTGTGAAGATTTTCTGCTCTATACGCGTTAAAGTTATTAGTCTGAAGTCATTTAAGGATGGAACATCTGTGTTATTAAGTATTATTTTTTTCAACAAAATGCCAATGCCTAACCAAAAATCAGGATGGCATGGATGATGTGACCAGAAGGTGTTGTATAATTGCGTTAAAAGGGATATGAGCAAATCTTCAAAAGTGTGATACCATATGACAGGAAAGTCATTGATGCCTGAAGCGGCATGTGTATTCAATTGATGTAATGCTACTCGAACCTCATTTTCAGTAAAAGGTTGGGATAAGGCTAACTGTTGTTGGTGGTTTATTTTAGGAGTAAATGCCCATACTTCGTCCATAGCGTCAGGAAATAGATGGGAGATGTAAGGTTGCTGGTATTGAAGGCGTATGTCTGTTTCCATGGCCGAAAGAACTTCAGTCTGACAGAATATTTGGCCCTTAGCATTTTTATATGTTGGAATGACGATAGTGTTTTGTTGCTGTTTATGTTTGAGATATTGTGCAAATTGGGAGGCTCAGTGATACCTAGATTACAGAATTTATTAGTTTATAAGTAGCGCTTATTTTGTTCTAAATTTAATCGGCGCAAAATAGTCTGATATTTGTGCACAGCAGGTAGATTATTTGAGGTTGTAAGATGTTTTTGAACGCTAAATCCAGCAATTTATAATAATAGAATTGTTGCGATCGTTTCATTGAAGCTTTTAGTCTCGCAGTGTCTTTAGAGATATAAATTAATTTCTTTTTTAATTTGATCCACATATCAGTGTTAATTGTGGTAACATCATTATTACAATCATGCTGAAATTGCCGGAGTATATGTTGAATATGACAGATATATTCCTTATCGGACAAATGTTGAGAATTGGAACTCCAGATATATTGAGTTTTTAAAAAAAATTGTTGAGGTAAATGAGATTGAATATATAGCATAGAATGGTGTGCGCAGGGAAGGTGCATTTTATTAATTCGAAGCACATTAGGAAGCATTAACTGATTGACAAAAATCATATCTAAACGTCTAGAACCTTTACTATGTACAAAAGTGTGACCTGAGTCAGTTGGATAAAAATAGCGCCATATGTCACACATCTGATAGGTCTTAATCAATTCAGCAAAAGTTTAATTTCGGAAACTATTTGAAGTGCTATCAATTTTTTGTAAAAACATATTGAAATCACCAAGTAGTGTAGTAGGGAGATGAATAGTTTGTTGTAATATCTGGGCAATATGAAACAAAAATTCCTCGGTCCTTTGTTTGTTGTATAGTGCACCACTTTTTGCATAGACACCAATAATTACAACATTGCCACATTTAGTAAGAATAATTCTACCACTATAATGTTTAAGAATGTTAGTAATATTTAAATCTGCTCGACAGAGCATACCCACTCCTCGTGTTTCATTAGGCATGAAATTGTTATCGAAAACATAATACATGGAATCATGAATGTATTCCAGGGTTTCAGTTGTAACGGCAACGTCAATATTATTATCCCGTAATGTTTTTTCCAAATTTTTCCAATTGGTTGTCTTGGTAGAAGAGTCAACATTGAACGTAGCAAAACCGAAGTGTTGCATTAATGGATTATCTACAGTCGAGAAAGACGGTAGTAATACAGAGATTAGGAAAAAACACACTTTTTCACTTTGATATACAACATAGTGGCAGAAAAAGTATATATTTGGTTCAATAATATTAATAAAGGTTAACACTTAGGCCTGTAGCCACATAATATATGCTGTATGTCACTATGTCCTTGTCGTAAACAAAAATGTAAATTGTTTACCCTCACTATAGTTTGGTCGGTTCACAATTTAATGTGTGCTTGTCAGAAAGGGTTGGCTTATCGTGTTTCGTAGAGTGAGGCGTGTCCACTCGTATAGGTGACACTAACTTAGTTGCGTAAGTAGTTGAGGGAGGCTCCTTTGGAAACGGAGCTGGTAAAGCAACAGACACAGGGAATTTGCTAGTAGGTTTCAAGGGCAGATGATCCTCCACCGAAGAGTGGTCGGAAAATGATACCGGTACACTGTCCTTGGTGTGGATTAACTCAATAACACCCTCTGTGAACACAGTTTCTTGGTTAGAAATATTCTGAACGTCGTGGGAAGGCACCATAAGCAGAGCAGAGGGAGAAGCAATTATAGTCGGTAGGTGTTCAGTCTGTAAAAGTTGTGGATAATCGGGTAGAACAGCAGATTGCTCAGTACAAGGGGTCAAAGTTTTTGACCGATCAGGAGGTTGCTGTAGGTCAAGCTCTTCGCACTTGTTGGATAACGCACGGTGACTAGAATCACTAGTGTATACACTTTGCTCACTTGGGTCCACACGGAAACGCTTAATTTTACTGATGGAATTAATATCAGGTTGCGATACTGCACGTGTTAACCTGGGAAAGGTGAGTTCAGAGAAGATAAACTTGGGTTTATCAAGATTTGGTAAGTTGATTGGTGTAGTAGGGGGTCTTAACGAGGTTGTAGTAGAAAATGATGTCGGTTGGGTAGTAGTGGCTGATACCGGATGAGGTGGTTGCACTATAGTTCACTCTTTATGTTGAGTACTACCACAAGTTTTACAAAGACTAAGAAGTTCGTTGGCAAAAACTTGAGCCTTATACGCGCCTGTGGAAATATACATCGACATGAGCACATGGTTACGGCGAATATATATTGTTCGACGACCAGTAGGGATAGACTTATAAACACATCTAGCAGTAGGGAGGGTATATTCAATCTTGAACACTGTTCCATAGGTCGAAAAAAGGTCGCTACATCCTGTTGTGGAATTTCATGATGTAGAGATACCACATTTAATATAACAATATCTTCTATAACTTCAGAAATTGGAAGATGGTAGATATGGTTTCGGAAAGTAAAAGTTACTTTCTTACCTGTTTTGTCCAAGATTTGCTGAACTAAAAGTGCTTTTTTGACCTGGATGAAGATCGATCGATAGTAATGGCTGGGCTCAATCTTAATTAAATCCTCTTCACTGATTTGTAACTGTGAGGCAACGTTCTGGTGAACTTTTTCAATGTCCAGACGATGTGCAATTTGGTGGCAATCAATTTGAATGGAGTTTCGGCGATAATACTTATTTGTTGCAGACATGTGTAAAAGCACTGTAAAGTTACTGTTCGAGACAAAAAGGATAGCACTACAAGTTACAACTCTGTAACTTGAGTCACTTTTGAAACACTTGTATCGAAAAACTGGTAGAATGTCTGAAAAAAAATCACACACGTGGCTAATTTGACCACTGATTAGGTTCAATATAAGTATCAGAGACTAAAGCATAAGCACAACTTAACTGTTTGCCTACATGACGATCTCTGAAAAAGTTACCACTTTAGCGAGATTTGAACATCGGTTGCTCAGTTAGAAGTCGAGCGTTCTCCCGACTTAACTAAATTGTTAGGCATTGTTTCAAGACGTCCTCGCAATTTCGAAGGTTTCATGATCTCATTCGATAGCACCTCACCGCAAATAACGCACTGTGATTTCTGATCACCATCTCGTTCAATAACCGAAAATCCCAACTTTACATATTTCGGAAAATATTTACACACTTTCTTAGGCACTACATTAACATTTTTGCTACATGAACACATAGCCTTAACGTCATGTTCTTTAGCCTTACTTCATGTCATGTTAGTAACGCATGTTTTACTGGGACCGATTTAAGCCACCGATCCTTTTTTCGTACAGGCTGACACAGAAGTCTGAAGTTAGCTGTTCCATATTTTTAGTTCAAGTGTCTAGTGAAAATCGAACTTGAGGATAGATGATCAAATCAGACATTAAATATTGTAGTTCATTCACTTCGTTTATTGCATTGACTTTGGTTTGTTGAGTAAAACCTTAACTTGGCTTTCTTGGTAAACAATATAATGTTTTCAATATTTTTTTAACCAAAGGAAGTATCGGGAAGTGAATTCTCCTCACAGGTCAAACTACTGCGGCCCCCTCACATGTTTGTCGCGGCCCCCAGGTTGGGAAACACTGTTGTACCATTATCTAGCGTACAAAAATAAGTTATTCTTCCAATGTTAAACCCAGAACGGACCTAAAAAATGGTCTCAGGGGCACCTGCGTTATAATAGAATGCTTACATCCTAATTACCATCATTAAACTAATTTAATGACATTTTCTTTAATAAACACGTAAGCACATGACTGTAAACCTATCATATTATATTTCCACAGGTGGTTTCGGTTACAAAGTCTTCAAAAAATGTGAATTTCTCAAAATAAGTAATGTGCTAATGACGAACAATAATTTAATTTTAGAACGTTCTCGAAAATACAGATTCTGCGAAGCCACACTGACTATGACGTAAACGAATTATGGCCGCCATGTTCCAAAAAATGGTTTGTTTCCAAATAGGTTTCCTGTTTCATGCTCTCAAAAATACAAATTCCACAAAGGCATAAAAGAACTAAAACGAGCGACCTGTCTTATTTTCTTACGCTTTAGTGGAGCACACTGTACAACAGTGGAAAGGTATGGAGAACTTATATTTTTTAAACTTATTTCTAATTTCTTTACGGAGCACACCTATCATTAATGCGGTCCGGGCGTACTGTCCGGAAGCACAGTCTGAACGTATGGTCCGCGCGTACGATCCCAAACAAGCAAACGCGTCATGGAAATAGCGGGGATATGGAAAATTCTCGATCTTCAAAGTTCGGTGACATTACAACCGAAAGAACGGGACAAACTGAGGTAGAAATTTCATGAAGGCACAATGAGGTAAACGAAATATGGCCGCAAGAAAAAGTTACTTCCCGAACATAAATAAAACGTAGGTTACGTCGGCATATTAAAGACTAAAACTAGCGCGTCTATGACCTATGCCGTTAGGTCTGATAGTGGAACCCGCACGTAAGTAGTATCTAAGCGTATATCAGGGGATTTTAATAATTCATGAGGGAGACCACCCATGGCGAGCTAACAAGCTTTCTGATAGAGTATGTAAATATATATATATATATATGTAAGTATATATGTATGTATGTATATTTTGACATGCACACATCGAATACAAGATTGGATTTTTTTTTGTTGAACTAACATTGGGTGGATGAAAACTGTTTTTAAACGAGATGATTATGGAAAACAAAATTTGAATACCATTCGCATACAAATGCGACATAGCAGAAGGAGGGAGAAGAAGGTATGATGCTGGGAGGTAAAAGAAAGCACATTCTGTTGGTAACATTTGATGCAGTCAGAAGTGCTAAACATATCGTCCAGAGTTGGCTGAATCCTGAGGTATGTAGATGTAATAGTATATATCTATATTATGCAGCATGTGCATGTGTGTAATTTAAAGAAAAAAGAAATTGTTGATTTAACAAAAAAAAATTTAAAAAAAAATGTCCTATAAAATATAAAAAGTGCATAGGACGAAATTAGAAAGCCAGGTTTATGTACGTGGCGAGATCTCATGTTGCGACTATGTTTAAAAAGGGACGCAATCGAGATCACATAAATGCTAAAGTGGATTCTGAACCAGAATGTTTCTGTGTATGGCCTTCAGCCATGTAAGGCTCAGGTAGGGATAGGGAAGGGGACAGAATGCGGGAAGGTGTCCGCCAAGGCCTAAGTTGAAAGTGCCATC